>BJCO01000140.1:0-26365 GCA_018326465.1 Flaveria floridana | reverse complement strand
TATATATATATATATATATATATATATATATATATATATATATATATGAGCTGAAATTTTGGGTGTGTGTACAACACATGATTTGTTTTATTAAAAATAAAAAATTTAACTTTCTAGTATAGATATAATATTTTCTAAGACCACTTAGTAATTTCTAGACTAAGGCTAGATATAATAAAACTTATTAAGGCAAGTAAGCGTGTAACAATTATCATGGAAGAAAAATAATAATATGAATAATAAAAATAAAATAATATTAGACTAAATTAGGGTTTAAAGTTAGATCTAGGAGTCAGTTGGTACACCCATTTTTAGGAACCACTCTCTAGGTCCTGATCTTGAGGGGAAGTGTGTTGATAAACATCTTTAAAGGGTAATGATTGGTTCTCTTATATACCTCACCGCCAGCAGGTCTAATATCATGTTTGATATATGCATATTTGGAAGATATCAAGCCAACCCCAAGATGTCACACCTGGTTGCTGTCAAGAGTATTCTCATATATCTTAAAGGTGCTCCCAAACTGTGCTTTGGTATCCAAAGAATTCTAACATCAATATGTGTGCTTATATAGACAGTGACTATGGTGGCCACAATACGATTGTAAAGTCTATATCAGGGGGATATCAATCCCTTGGTGGAAGGATAGTCTCATGGTAATGCAAGAAACGATACTGTATGTTTGCATCAACTATTGAAGCTGAATACATTGCTGTTGCAAGATGTTGTGCCTTTAAGTGCTTTGGATTCAGAATCATATGTTGGACTATGTGTTCAAATTCAAAGAGAGTCCCATCCACATAGACAACAACAATGCTATCTCTATTATAGAGAACCCTGTGCAATACTCAAAGACAAATCACATCAATATCAGGTATCATCTGATAAGAGATAATTTTGAAAAAAGATTGATAAAACTAGTCAAAGTTAACACAAATGAACAATATGCTAATCTTTTCACAAAAGCTTTTGATGAGCAGATGTTTATGTATCTTGTATATTAGCTACTGGATAATTAACTTTGAGTAGATTTTTCTTAAATTAAATTCAAGATTATTTTTAAAATATGTGTGTCTTAAGTTGTCTATATTATCACCTATATAAGCCCAATTTACTTTGGAAGAAATTTTTCAAAATAACATTCCTTAAAATTTTGAGAATTTAATATATGGTTTATTTCGGATGAGATTAAGTTGACTTTGGAAGAAAATTATGTCCAAATTATGTAAACAGATGCTAGCAGGTAAGACTGTTAGTCAATTGGACACTAAGGCGGACCCTAAATTAGGTTCGAAGTGGAAATCTTGGTTGAATGCCTAGTAGTTGAACCTGTAACCTTGAGACAGGACATGGTTCAGCACCAATTACACTTAGCGAGGCACTAGCTGGTAAAGGTGTCTCACAGCCTCTCTCTGGCCTAAGCTTAATTGCTACACCGAGCAATGAAGGACAAATCTCTCCACCCTAAGTCACATAGTCCAGTGACTGACAAAGGGAAGAGGAAGATGGAATTTAAGGAGATTGAGGAGGAGAAGAGAGAGAGAAAGAAGAACGGAAGGGGAGAGAGTTCAAGTAAGACCCCTAGCTTTATAAAAACTGCAATCAGGGATTACCCCAGGCCAAACACTCAGGAGGATGAGTTGAGGGCAGCCAGATTGAGCTACTTGGGGTCTAGGAACTATAATATAGATAAAATCATCTCTCTTCGCTTGGAAGAATTAAATGAACTAGCTGATATTGTGGTGTTAAAAGAGAGGATGGAAGCTAAGGCTATAAAGTGGCTCCTCAAGATCAAAGAAGAAAGAAGAAGAAAAAGACTATACAAAGCTCCTACCCTCTCCTAGTTCAAGAAAGCCTTGAGGCAGAGGCCGTGGCTAATGAACAAGAAACTCAGGTAGGTAGTGAATAAGATAGGCAAACATGATAACCTACTTGAGTGCCATAGGCCCCTATCAGGAAACCTACTTCCCTTATCCTATAAGTACATAGAGTTTGAATACCTCATGCAGCTTGTGCAAGAAGTATTGAAAGAACAAAAGCTACTAAGATGAATATGAGGGAAGAGGCTGTAAAGTCAAGAGCCACCATCCGAGTAAATCTGAAGAATTCTGGTCACAGACTGAAGATGGTGCTCTTCTTGAAGCTCTATGAGTTTTCTGGAATGAGACTTGGTCCAATGTCTCTATCAACTATAGATGAGCACATTAGAGTGATTAAGCAGAATATCAAGAAGGGTGAGCTAGTTGACTTGCATTCTCCATCAAATCAGACTGCACCTGAAGCTGAGGTCAAGGTTGAACAATAAAAGACAACTCAACCAAGACATACTGCTACATCTTAGTAAACTTTATCTTCTGACACAACAGCAGGGTCCTGATCCCTCTCCTTTTAAATCAATAAAGGAAAAGGACCCAACTGAAAAGGACAAACAAGATCCATCTAGTAGTAAAGGCCATCCTTCTCAGTTAAAGTATAGAAAGAGGAAAAGGATGGCTATCAGAAAGGACAAGAAGAAGAAGTCCAAGGCATCCATCTATGCACCTCAGGATGAGTTAGAACATTCTTAAGTGATCAAGAAAAGGCTACTCAACAATGTCCACTTATTGTAGAGCCTTTTAGTGCTGAGACACTCATCCTGTCTTGGGCATTTGCTACTAACCAAGACAATTGGTAAGTCACTAGAGATCAAGGGGCTCAAGATGTATACTTATAAAAAAAAATACTTGACCTTCTTCTGCATGATCTCTATGACATAAGAAGGTACTTTGAAAGTCTAAGGAATCCTAACCAAATGATAATGAAGGGAATGATCTTGATTCTGATGAGTACTTGTCAACATATGAAGATCAAGATTCAAATTTCTCCTTCACTTTTGGTAGCTCAGTCTAGGGGAGTTTGTAAGGATTACACTTAGAGACTGATACAACCAAAAATCCCTCAGAATGCACATGTGAAGTACTAGGAAAGTTACAGTGGAAGATTTGATATAACTCAAGGTATTTCACTAAGTATCAAATCTTCCAAAGCCAAAAGACCAAATCTTTTGAAGCCAAGATGAAGTCTTCCGAAGCTTCAAGACAAAGTCTTCCGAAGCCAAGGGACTGATTTCTTCCGAAGACAAAGAAGACATGCTTTCTTAGAATTACTTTTGATAAATGCTGAACCACTTTCCGATGCCGTTTCTGATGACTCACCCACTTACAATAGTTGGTGAAAAGTCCATACTTTTGTCAATTATAGAATAAGGTCTTAGAGTCCGTAACTTTCCACTTTTGCACTTTTATCACTTTGTATTAGATAAGGATGTGAGCTATGGCATGTCATAGTCATTAGTCAAAAGGCAATCTGCCATTTGACTTTACATTAATCTTGTTGTCTATATTAGTGTTTCCAGTTGGCCTTTAAAGTACGGCCTACTGGGGATGTAGTACAAAGTATCTTAAGTACTTGGCATTTGATTTAAACTTTGTAACACTTTATAGAAGAGAACTTAAGAGTAATATACATCATTCTTGAAGACCATATTATCTTGTTCTTGTTCTATTCTTTACTTGTATTCTTTGTTTCAATATAAGTCAGTTCCCTATTTGATCTGTTAAGTGTTCTATGTCTCTCCTAACACTATGAAACTATTGCATTAACCCCCTTCACCGGTCCTGCATTAGACCAAATCTCCTTTCGGAGAATCCATACATCTTCAAGAAGCACTCCATCTTTAGTCTGTCATAAGAATTTTTCTAATAGGCTCGGATGATGGCTCTTAACTTAGCAGCCTCTTCCCTCATCTTCATCTTAGAAACTTTCTTTTGTTTTAGTACTTCTTGCTCAAGATCCTTGAGGAAATTCTATATACTCATATAACAAGGGAAGTAGGTCTTCTGCTTGATAGAGGACTGTGACACTCAGGTAGGTTATTATGTTTTGCCTGTCTTGTTCCCAACCTACCTGAGTTTTTTGTTCGGCTACCATAGCCTCTACTTTCGGGATTTTTTGAACTGGAAAGAGGGTAGGAGTTTTATAAAGTCTTTTCCTTTTTATTTATTCCTTAATCCCGAGGAGCCACTCTACAGCCTCATCTTCCTTCCATTCTTTTAACACTTCAATGTCAGCCAGCTCATTTAGCTCATCTAGGGAAGAGATATGATTTCATTATTGTTATAGTTCCTAGTCCCTAAATAGTTCATATGGCTACCCATAACTCATCCTCTTGATAATTTAGCCTGAGGCAGCCCTGATTGCAGCTTGTGTAAAGTTTGGGGTCTCACTTGTTCTCTCTCCACTTGCCATCCTCTTCCTCTCTCTTTTCCACTCCTTAATCTACTTAAAGGTAATGATCCTCCTCCATTTATCAAATATTGACCTGTATGACTCAGAGTGGAGAGAGCTTTGGCCTTCATCACTTGGTATAGCACTTGAGCTCTGGCCGGGGAGAGGCTATAAGACGAGACACCTTCACCAGTTGGTGCCTCACTGAGGTTACTGGTGATGAAGCAGTTTCTATCTTATGGTTCACAGGTTCCACTACCGGGCCTTCAACTGAGGTTTCCTCTTTGAAGGTAATCTTAGGGTCTTCCTTAATATCCAGTTGTCTAAAATTTTTACCTGATAGCCTTTGTCTATATAAGTAGGATCTCCTTTTGAACTCTCCAAGCACCCTTTGCTGAATCCTCTCAGCTAACCAATCAGCTTGCCTTTTATGACTTGGGTTGGCAAGTGGCAGATCAACTAGAGGAAAGCTCTTATAGTATCTCAGGGTTTGAAAATTAAAGACTACTTATTTCTCCTGAGATCTTGAGAGTACCAAGGCTCTTCTATCAGCATCATACCTTCATCCTACTATTAGATTGTCAATAGGGTAGGATAGAGTGGGCGTAGCCCTTGGTACGCCCTCCTCATACAAAATTTAATCAAGACATCCATATTAATATGGGCCTGAGGAGGTTGGTTGGGTATGGACAACTGCAAGTGAGGATGGTGAGGCCTCTATGTTCATACTCCGACAGAACTCCTAGGTTTTGTGATTATAGGTTAGACTTTTTCTCCTTTTTGGTAGCATCACCCTTTTGCACAAGGGAGCTAAGGGTTAGGTCCACCACATCCATGGGTTCTTATGGACCTAGTTGAGTTTGCTTGGCAGGTCTCCCAACTAACTTACCCTTGAGATCGGTGATCTCAAGTTGCTGATCAATGATTCGCCTTTTCAAGGTAGCCACCTGAGATTCCAGTTGACTTACCTTTGAAACAAAATAGGTGCATATTTTCTATAGTTTTTGCACCTTTAGTTGTAGACTCTCCTCATCTTCATCAAAAGAATCATGAGGAGATGAGAGGACATAACCAAAGTTATCTCCCTCACCACCAGCTTCTGCTTATTGGCTGTTGGATTTCCAATACTCCATGACAGCTTCAAGAGAAGTGTCGAGGGGATGGGTTGCCACGGTTGAGGTCTTAATGATGTAATCACCTATAAAAGTGAGAGCCTCTACCATATGGACTTCCTGAACATGTTCAGGGAAGTCCACCTCAGTTAGGGGTGGATGATGTTGGCTAGATATGGGTGTTTCAAGAGCACTCATCTCTCCTTTAGTAGGGAATGAAAAGAGAGACTCATGGTACTCAGTAAAACATATATCCATATCGTTATAGAATTAGAGGTCAGGGATGGGTTGGTTTGAGTCTAACGACTGGGGATGGTAACTGTCCCCTGAAGTTTGATCACCTGGGTTTTGAGACTCAGAATGAAGGCTTGAGGTTTGAGCAATGAGCTTATCAGGCTGAGCATGATGAACCTCAGCACTGATCAATGAAGTAATGGGAGTGGTTTGCTCCTTAAGGGAAGTGGGAGCTTTTGTTTGTATTTCCTCCTACATAGGTGATTGTATGGGGGCCTGCTTAATCTGAATAGATTGAGCAGAGGTTCATTTGAATTTTCTTGAGTAGGTTATGATTATTTGTGGCTATGTGGGTGGTGCAGATGTAGAAGGTATGGGTTTAACATTGACTGATGTTGTAAAGTTGTCACCTTGAGCAATGAGCTCTAATATTTTTAGGATCATGACTGTTTTTACCCCTGAGAAGCTAACAATGATCTTTCTAATGATTCTAAAGATGCCGGGCTTCATCTATCCCAATTTAAGAGTAGCACCTGAACTTGAACTTATAGGGAACATGTAGTACTCTAAGGAGTCTAAGTTTGCAAGCAAGTTTGTGTAGACAAACTAGGAGTACTTGAACTTGACCCCTTGAACCATTTTATGGACTATTTAGGATAAGTACTTCGGAATTTGGTCCCATCCTCCATATTTATTTAATAAAGAGTGAATAATAAAATTGAGGAGGTACTTCCATTGGTAGCTGACCTTACCCTCTTTGAAGTTTCTAACTATGAAGTCCTTTTCATAGCCCATCTGTGTGAATGATTCATTTATAGCTCACCTTACCCTTTTCAGTGTTGATTGTGGTTGGGGTGATGAACATTGCATTCCCTTCGGTGATGCAGACGGTGCCTTCTCAGCATCCAAGATCACCTCTTAGTAGGTCCTCCAGAACTCCAGCAGTTGTTCTTCATAAAGTGAGGGTCAATTGTAAGTGCGGTGAGGTATGTTGATTGAACAAGAAAACGGAAAACATCTGAGAAACCAGGATCTTTCTCAGATGTCAATAGAGCAACTTGATTATGTTACCTATGAAGGTGCATGAAAAAATCACTGGTTTCAGGGTTCATGGTTGACCATTTGAGAATGCTTTGGCATGAAGAAAGCTAAGAACAAAAAGGGTTTGTGGGTAAATTTAGGGTTAGAACTTTTATACATGAAGATGAAGAAGAAAGGATGAACTGTTGTATGGATATTTATATGGTTGGATTTAAGAAAATGTTAATACAAAAGTATAAAATTTGAAATTGGATGTTAGTCCCACCTCTGAAAAAGTACCCTAAAAGGTAGTTATCTTAGAAGTAGAAAATCTTCCAAATGTAATTTGTATTTGGAAGTTTTGAGAAAACTTCTGAAGCCAATGTGACCTTGGAAGATATTTCTTAGTTTGACAAGAATTGATTCATAAGAAAAAAACTTAAGAGTAATTTTGCTTCTGAGACATATTTGGTTTCGGAAGTTATTAAACTTCAGAGGTTTTATTCAAATGATGAATAAAACTACCGAGGCTTAATTGGTTTTGGAAGAAAATTGCCCTTCAAATCATATAAGTACTGAAAAGTATATTTAAGCTTTGGAAGATATATTAGAATATGTTCCGAAGGTAAATTTCTTAGTAAATAGTTATTAGTTTTGAAAACATAATTTTCTTACGAAGTCAACTTAATGTATTCCGAAAGAAAATATATCTTTAATTCTTAAATTTCTAAGGAATATCATTTTAGAAAATTTTCTCACAAGGAAAACAAGGCTTTTATGAGCGATGATATAGGCAACTTAAGACACATATATTTGAAATATAATCTTGAAATTAATTTAAAAAAATCTATTCAAGGTTAATCATCCCAATAGCTGATAAAAGATACATAAATCTCTGTTCGTTAAAAGGTTTTGTGAACAGACCAGCATATTATTCATCTGTGTTAACTTTTCCTAATTTTATCAATCCCTTTTCAAAATTATCTCTTATCAAATGATATCTAATATTGATGAGCTTTGTCTTTAAGTGTTGCACAAGATTCTCTATGATACAAATAGCGCTGTTGTTGTCTATGTGGTTGGTAGTCTATTAAAATTGAATCATTAGATAACATCTGATTCTGAATCTAAAGCACTTGGGCACAGTTGCTTGCAGCAGCAATGTATTCATCTTTAGCAATTGATGTAGACACACATGATTATTTCTTGTATTACCATGAGACTATCCTTTCACCAAGTAATTGACATCCCCCTGATGTAGACTTTGCAGTCATGTTGTAGCCACCATAGTCACTATTTGTATAAGCATACAAATTGAAGTAATAATTCTTTTGGTACCAAAGTCCCAGCATGGAGTTCCTTTGAGTTATCTAAAAATCCTCTTGACAGTAACCAGGGGTGACATCTTGGGGTTGGCTTGAGTGTCTACCAAGGAGAGTGATTTTCCACCTATCTTCTACTTGGTCACCTTGGCACTTCTAAAGGAAAGTGATTTTCCTTTAAAAGCTGACTTCTTCTTCTTTCTCTCAAAAGTCTTCTTCTTGTTCATATGGATGGTACTCTTAGGATTGTGGATGCAATCCTTAGCAAAATGAGTAGCACCACCACACATGATGCATTCAAGTAGCATAATTCTGAGTATCTTCTTTTGAGGAGAAGGTTGAGCTTGATCTCTTTCCACATCCTTCTTCATCTTCACAGATGATTCAGTAGGCTTCTTAGGGTGAGGCCTGCTCTTGGAACTGGATGGTTTAGGTTGTGCAATAGTGGTGTATATATGATCATCCTTCTTCTCTTGACTAGGATGATTTGAACATGAACTAGGACTCCTGGTACTAGAGTCCATGGTTAAGTCTTCAGTGTTTATCACTTTAAATCCAACAGAGATAAAGACTTATTTTTTATTAGAGTTGAAAGTGTCCTTGATCTGTTGGGCATTCTTTGATTTTCTTTTGGTTGTCCTGATCAAGTTTTCCTAGCTGACTTTGTCATCCTTGGTTTTTCTTTTATCTAGGAGCATAAGGACCCTTCTTAGGATGATCTTTCTCACTCACTACATATTTATCCTTCATCTTCATCCTCTTCTTGGATAGAGACTATGAGAGGCAGCTTATCTTGATAAGTTTCACACCTTGGTGATCCTACAGATAGCACTGTGTGTGGAGGAGCCATTTTACTTGAACCCAATCCCTGCCTATTCTAATAAAAAATCATTTCATGCATGGATGAAGATATAATGTTCTTTAAGGTTTTCCCTTCAAGAACAAACTTTTTTGCCCTACCTTTACTGATAACAAACTGAGCCTGAAATTCAGTTAACTTGGTAATGAGATCTCTAATTTGAGTCTTTTAATATGTGTGCTCATGCTTAAGAGTTGAAATTGTTTTTTCTAAATATTCTATTTAAAGTTTATGGTCATTTTTAACTCTTTTCAAATCAGCTTTTAAAATATTTAAAGACTTAAGGTTAGATCTCACTTCCAGGTTATAGGACCTATACATGTTTACTTTAGTAATGCATTCAGGTGTAAAGAGATGTTTTAATACCTCGGCTTCGTCATGATTAGCCATTAGTACTTGGTTGGGAGAAATATCCTCTACATGAAAGCTTAAGTCAAAGCCTCCTTCTTCAATAACAACAACAACTTGTTGTTTTGGTTGGCTTGGCTTCTCAGATCTGGGAGCATCATCAGTGTAGTTAGGCCTGGATTATGCTTGGCCACGATTAGTCCTTGGTGCTTTACACTCCATAGCAAAGGGTCTTATTTGGTTACAGTTGTAACACTTTACTTTTCTTGTATGCAGTCCAAACTTTCCACTGGTTACGTTACTGGGAAACTTTCTTTCGGTTCTCTTGTAGAACTTCCTGGCTCTATGAGTGAGAAGAGCCATTTGCTGGACTATCTCCATATACTCCAGGTCATCTGGATGTATACAATATAAGTCTTCAAGATTGAAGAGAAAGTTACCACGACTTTCATCAGCAGACACAAAGGCTTGAGATGAGCTTGTTTCTTGAAATCAGCTTCCTTAGATGTAGCTCTCACTTGGTGTCTCAGGGAAGCTAATGAAAGGGCCATTTAGTGAGTTGTTACGATAGCAGATAAGATGAGGTAGTGGTTCTCTACTATCCTTTCAACCACATGGAGGGCAGAAATCTATTGATTGCTGGAAGAGATGCTTGATGGATTCTGCATGTTCATCTCCATCTGGTAGCCACTAATGATACTATACAGCTTTGTAAGAGTAAGGGTGGAAAGGTTCTTAGTTCTTTTAGTGACCACATAGTAGTGAGTCCATTATCTTGGATGAGAGAACATGAACTTACTCACAATCTGCCTATTCTCAAGCTTAACTCCAACATCCATGAGAGCATCTACAATCTTAACATACCTAAAGTATTGTTGAGTCATAGTTTCACCTGTCTTGCACGTGAAGTTCTCAAACTACTGCTTCATAAGGTCCTTCTTATTTTCTTTAGCTTCATCAGACCCCTCATACAGAAGATTTAGTGCATCCTAGAGCTTCTTAGTATATTTTCACTTCTTAAAACCTCTATATTTAGAGTTTGGAAGACAAGTTTGAAGAGCGGTCATCGCCTTCTGTTAGGACCGTATACGTACGGAGTACTAACTGATTCAACATGTAACCTAATCAAATAGTTCGGAATCCTCTTTGATTGGCAATCCAATTAGTGAGAACGAAAATTCAGATCAATCTAATGATAGAACAACGTTAAGAATGATTAGAAAACGATCCAGGACGAACTATGAACTTGGATGGACGAGATAGAACTCTCTGGACGGCTAGCTTATGAAAGAATTTGAACATAACACTTCAATTTTGAATGCACGACTGAAGTGTTACATTTTCCATGAATTACATGGTATTTATAGGTTTCAGTATACAGTCGTGCGATTGAGCCATTAGTATGGTTCAATCGTGCGACTGAGTCATACGACTCATTCATACGCATGACTGAACTATATGATTGGTTCAATCATGCAAATGAGTGAGTCTTATATATTAGTCATGCAACTGAGCCAATCACCTGGTTCAGTCGTGCGACTGGTCCATATGCATGGTCCATTAGTATGAATGACCATAAGACTAAGTCAAACACATTCCTGAATCATTATTAATTCAGAACTATGAATAACTACTACAACCCATATATAATATTCATTTAAGTTTGTAATTATAAACGATACAGAATAAAGCACATTCAATAGTAGATATACATTCAAACACATATCATATAACCAAAATACCCTTGTATTACACATACGTAAGAACAAAAGACATAAATATTTGAGTACAATGAACTAGGGACATCGTGTATCAACAAACTCCCCCTTGAACCTAGTTCACTCTATCGTCTAACATTCTTCACACACTCAACAAACTTCTTCAGGTTTTCTTCTTTTATGACCACCGCATGGATTTCAAACGCAAAGCATAGTCTGATGACATGCTGGAATTGAAGAGCTTGCACTATGTCGAGAGTATCATAGAATAGTGGCCACTTTTATAATGTGTAGACATCATCCCCAGACAAGTTTGTAAGCCATATCGGGTCAAACACCCTGATTGCTTCAGTGTATAATTTTAAATCATTTACTAAACTATCATTGTGATCTAACAGTCTAGTAAATTTTAAATCTATGCTTTCATGAAATTTATCACATTCTTCACAAGCATGTTTATTAAAAGTTCATATTTGGATTCTACCTGTGATGTGCCGGAGGTGTCGGCCATGAAAGCAAATTGAGATTCCTCGTTAGTTTGAGATTTTGTGCTTACAATAGCCAGTTCGTCTTCAATCAAGTGTTTAACTGCCTCTATAGCTTCCTCGGTGTCTGAATTGGCATTATCAGCTATGTTATCTCCTTCACTTGCTGAATCATCATTAAGATCTTCCACCAACGCTACATTAGCTTCACCACTAGAAATGAACTGAAATGTCCAGTCCTGTCCTTCATCTCCTTGAGCAACCATAGCTTTGGAATCTTGACTGGTTGAAGTCACATTCTTTTCCTTGTCCTAATTGGTTGTTTGATGTGAAAGGGTTACCATTTCTAGTCTTCTTTGTTTTCACGCACTCTCGTTTCAAGTATCCCTTTTCACCATAGTTAAATCATGTGACTTTTGTTTCATCAAACCCAAAGGTTGTGTCTTTAGTAGCAATCAGGTTTTGTCCAGTCTTTTTCACAAACTTCTTCGCTCTTCTAACTGCACTAGCCAGAGCCCACATTATGTCCATTCTTTCCAATTCAGCCTCATCAACCTGTTCATAGTCTTTAACAGCAAGATGACAAATTCCAATTTTTTAGCAACTAATTCATCATAAGAGTGTACAACAGCAGCAAGAAGATCCATGTGTTCCTTGGCTACTTCAATAGTAACATTTCCTAGATTCTCAGTCTTTAGCTTTATTGGACTTGCTTCTGTGATATTGTATTGAGCACCAGATGATCCTGACACTTCACTTCTAGATGACCCACTCTGAGAATTTCCAGACGTGTTGGATACGAAAGCTGTTTGAAGAGGTGCTCCTAATGAAGTTGGTGTGGGAACAACGTTATAAAATGATGGATTCTGCGTATATGACCCCTTCTTAGACTTGTATTTTAGCCTCAGCTCCTCCTCCCTTAGCTTTGAGAATCATTGATGTCTAGAGTGGCTAAAATATCATTCTGTCTCATATTAGAAACAAAAGGATCCCATTTATCCAGCAATCCATCAGCAAAGCTTGCAACTTTATCTTCCATTGATGTAGTTACCCCATGTGTGTGCAACTCACTTATCAGATGATAAAATCTGTCTATAATGTCATACAAGCATCCATTTCCAATGGATGAGAAGTGACAAATTCCTTCTTGATGGCTTTGGCCTTCAGTGCCTTTAATGTGGCATTACTATCATATCGCTTTTCCAAAGCTGACCACAACTTCTTGGATTGTTTATGTTCTGAAAAATGATAGAAAATATCTTTAGGAATCGACTATGTCAGTAAATCATATGCTTTCTTGTCAGCATTGTGAGCATCCTTTTGCACTTCATTTATCCCACTCAAAGTCAGCTTAACACCATTAGCTCCAACCGGTGTAGAGTAACTAGTTTCAATAGCAATCCATAAGTTCGGGTCTACACCATTAAGATAAATCTCAAACCGTTGTTTCCATTATAGGTATTCATCCAAAGTCAATAGTTTTGGAGGTTTGTTGTGATTTCCAATTTCATTTTCTAGCAGTAAGAGGTTTTGGATTCGTGAGTCCTTTCCAGTAGTAAATGCAGTGATCTGATCGTCCATATTATCAAAACTTGAGGATACCCAAAGTCAAATACTCAAACTTGAAAACCTTATGTGACTGAGTCAATCATGCGATTGAGGGATGCGAATGAGTTCAATCGTATGAATGGAGAGTGCGAATGGATTCAATCGTATGATTCAAGTCAATCATGCGATTGGGGATGCAAGTGAGTCAATCGTGCGAGTGAATTGTGCGATTGGTATTCAGTCGTGCGATTGAGCCAATCGTGCGACTGAGACTGCTGAATTTGAAAATTTCAATATTTTGAACACGTGTAGACTCAAAACGATTTTGTACAAGCCCTAAACTGTTGTAAGTCAAAAAGTTCAAAACTTTTGAATCATGCACACGTCAAAAACTCGTTTTGTATCAAAAAAGGATTTTTGAATAAAAAACGTTAACTTTAACCAAACGCAAATCGAATCCACTAAAAATCAAGAGCCAAAGCTCTGATACCACTTGTTAAGACCGTGTACGTACGGAGTACTAACTGATTCAACGTGGAACCTAATCAGATAGTGCGGAATCCTATTTGATTGGCGATCCAATCAGTGAGAACAACAGATCTCCAGTAGTGGCTGAAGAGGTGCTTGGGATATGAGGTACTTCTACAACAGATCTCCATATCCTGTTGTCTTGAGAGTTCATGAACCCTTGCATACGTTGGCACCAAGTATCAAAGTTATCAGGAGTGATCTGTGGAGATTTTATCATCGTACCACTTTTCATATAAGCTTTTGTGAGAGCTACAATTTGAGCTAGTAAGTTTTTTGTGAAACTGTAGAGATTTAAAGATGGTGAGATCTTAAAATCAAGAGCCTAATGCTCTGATACCAATTGAAGGACTGGTGAAGGGGGGGGGGTCAATGCAACAGTTTCACTAGGTTATTGAGACTTGGAACACTTAACAGATAAAATAGGGAACCGGCTTAATGATGAAACAAAAAACAAAAGTATGGAACATAGCAAGAACAAGAACTCAAGTATTTGGTTTTCAAGAATGATGTGTAGTGCTCTCAAGTTCTTTTACAAATGTTACAAAGCTTAGTTCTAATGACTAGTACTTGAGATACTTTATACTACATCCTATAGCTGGTCATACTTTTAAGGCCAGCTGAAAACACTAATGTAGATAATAAGATCAATGTAAAGTCAAAAGGCAAATTGCCTTTTAACTAGTGATTATGGCATAACATAGCCCACATCCTTATCTAGTACAAAAAGGATAAAAGTACAAAAGTAGAAAGTTACAGACTCTAAAACCTTAATCTACAAATGACAAAAGTATGGAATTTTCACCAACTTATATAAGTTGGTGAGTCTTCAAACATGGCAGCGGAAAGTGGTTCAACTTTTATCAAAATTGAGTCAAGGAAAGCATGTCTTCTCTGTCTTAAGAAGAAATCAATCTCTTATCTTCAGAAGACTTTGTCTTGAAGCTTTAGAAGACTTCATCTTTGACTTCGAAAGCATTGGTCTTTTGGCTTCAGAAGATTTGATACTTATTGTATTCCATTTAGCTGTATCAAATCTTCCGAAGTAACTTTCCTTGTACTTCACATGTGCATGCTGAGAGCTCTTTGGTTGCAACAACCTCTAAGTATAATCCTTACACTTTGACATTTTCTAGATAAAATTTTTGATAAAATGTACTAAGTAACACTTAACACGGGAAACAATAAAATAATGAAGATGAGTAACTTAATGCGGACATTATGGACAAATTCCGATGATCACTCTTAACTTATACGAAGTAACAACAAACACGGGTGAACGTATTGATGCAGACACCCTAAGGTAAGTGGCAAACTTTTGGATAATATGAACATAGAACAAATACGAGTGGCTGATTAATGTGAGTAATGGACTAATGCGGGTGAAGGAACCAATGTGAGTACCCAATGCAGGTGACCAACACTTGGTCATTATGGGACACTAATGAATATGAATGAACAAGTCAAGATGCAGTACGAATGCGGGTAATAGTAAACTAATGTCGGTCACTAACCTTTTATCCATTTTCATACCTAATGTTTCTATGACTAAACCAAGTTAAGCATGACCCTAGTTCATGTTGAACTTTAAGGATATTACTCCATGTACTTACAAAAATTGACTTGCTAGGAAAAGAAGAAACACATTTAATAGTTAAATTAACTGCATCAACTACTTGCCTCCAGAGGCTCTCAGGATTTGATTTGTAACGCCACCACCATTTAGCAAGTAAGCTAAGATTATTATCATAAATATTTTCAATTTTGAGACCCACACCTCAACCGGATTAGTGACCAAATCCTAGCCTACCAAGTGGATTTTTCTTTTACCACTAACACCAACCCAAACGAAATTTCTTTTTATTTGTTTTATACTAGAACTTAAAGTTTGAATATTTATAGGAAAAAAAAAGACTAATAATGAGATGAAAGCAACCATAACAATCGAGCAACCATATACCTTATATTCAGTTGTAACTTTAATTTTTTGACCAGACCCGTTTTAACGTGATCCATTTTGACCCAAACCGTTCTTAATATATATCTCTTTTTGGCCCGACTAAAAAAACCCTGAAACCCTCACGATGTACAAGTGAATATGATAGAAGTAAAAAATCTAATCATATCAATAACCATTAAATAATATGATAATTGTTTATTTAAGTATAACTTTTATTGATTCTATCTATACCATTATTGACAACTCTAAAATAATATTTATAACAAATCACATATATATCTCTTTATTTAAAATCTTGAATTCTTAATTCTTACAAATCAAAAGATATATCTTTAAGGCGTTAGTGTTAAGAACAGAGTAGTCATTTCAAAATAAAATTAAGATAATACATGTCATATTAGACTCACATAACACAAATAATAAAAGTAAATAAAATATCATAAGTCAAACATAATCAAATGGAAGATCTTGAAAAACTCTTTTAAATATGATGTCAACGACTATACAAACAATTTCATATATTTATACTAAACAAGTTTTCAACTTATCATGTATCAGAAGAATATAATAACACGAATGACATTTTTATTTTAATTTATCTAAAAATGACAAGTAGATGGACAACATGCCAACTAACCCTTTGAATGCTACCGTATGGAGAAAAAAATAAAACTCAACAAGTTTACTTTTCAAATTTAAGTAGTCGAATGGTTGATTTTGACCATTGAACGAGATGGCAGAAGTTGTTCACAGCTTACATATGTTACGTTATAAAATAAAATAATATAAAAGCGCCAAGTCAAAGGGAAGCTTCTAATGGGGACCATATTGTTATTGTCGTCTTTTTAACTTGGAAGTTGCTTTTTAATATATTCGATATGGTAATGTTGGTCAATAGTTTGAGTTATCAACATAAACTTATCATATTTTTATCATAATTTTAAGGGTAAAGTTATAATAAAAATAATATTTAATCTAAAATACTAAAAATTATTGTGAGCTTAACACGTGTCCTTCTATTTTTTTAAATATAAGGCGCCGTTCCTGAGTACCTCACAGTTGATCATTCTTATCACTAAACATACATAATAATATATATTTTATAAAATGAGCAGCGGAATTTGGTTAATAAAACTCATTCATTTCATTTATAATTACTGTTGTTAAACAATAAATCGTTGTTTATTAGGTACGAAAAGATTGTTTAAATGAATTACAAAACAACAATATCATCAAAACATGAATGGATGTCAGTATTACCCCGCCAAGTAACTTCACCCTCATACCATCCTCAACAGTATTTACCTGCCAACTGAAAATGTATAAAAGTAAACATTGCTGAGTGAGTTCTAGTTTTAAAAGTATTAAAATACGTTGTATAGATATATGAAAATATCACTGTTTGTAAAATACCTCCTTTATTTTGGTATGTGACCACACATCATACATACATCAATGTAATACTTCTTTCATTCTTTACTGTACGCATTCATTCATTTCGCACTTTTATCATTATCTTTCACTTTCTTCCGGACCAATGTGCAATACCCCGAACATTGTGCACGAAGCTGATGCTGGGCCTGTGGTCTATAAATAGACCACGAACATTATGTACTAAGCTGACACAGTCACCTAGGGTATGCTATAAGAGTCCCTGTCAGTCTCAATGACTGACCCTATGTGCATCCTTCAGGTTAGCTACACTGTTAAGCTAACGAAAACATGGTCGTGCACCTCCTTTCATTTGCTTGCAAGACTTTCATTCATTCTTTTATGTTTCACTTTTTTTATCATTAATCTTTCACTTTTTATTAATAATAATACTTTACGTTTATAATTATAAACACACCATATAAGGTCACACAATAATAAGTAGTATGGAACATAAAAACAGCTCATAATCATGCATAAAAATGACAATTAAGACCCTTAAGTCAAACTAGGGTCAAACCCTAATAATTCTGTAAATCATAAAATTTTAGAAAAATAAACTGTGTCCTGGGCGTTTTAGCACTATGCAGGCGCATGAAGCATGTTTAGGCGTTTTTCAACTATGCGGCGCATGAGCTTACTTAGGTGTTTCAACACTTAGGCGCATGAGTTACTGTTCAGGCACATGGACTTTCACTTAGAATTTCTGAGGTATTAGTTAGGTGCATGGGGTACTGTTTGGACGCATGACCATACTTAAAATATTATAAGGCAAAAAGGTCAGGCGCATGGGCCCTGTTTGGGCGCATGGGCAACACTTCAATTTTTTTCTAAGGCAATTTCAGGTGCATGAGCCTTATGTAGGCGTATGAACCTTCTGGTTAACATGTTTCTCGAATGTTTTCAGTCCCAAACATTATATCATCCTATTCTAAGCTTATTAATATCTCTCTAAATATGCACATCACATAAACAACTATAAATCAGCATTATACATGCATAATTACATACGATCACACACATAATAATTATAAAATCATTTTTATACGTTTTCAGCCCTAAAGACATTCTAAAACATGTAAAATACGGGGTCTAGAACTCACCTAGTGCATCAAACAAGCACAACTCTTCCAAACTTGTTTGTTCACGAGTTCAAGCACCTAAAACAACCCAAGCAACACCAAAACACACAAACCGAACACATTAGAACACATACTTTCGGTTTCATGGTCGAACCTAACAAAACCCGAGCAAATTAGGCATCAAAATACTTACCTATCCAAGAACAACCTTTTTCTCTCTCTAGAACCGAAGAACTCAGCTTTCTTCTCTTCTTCTTCTCTTTTTGGTCGACAAAAAGTAGATGGAGTTGACATATATGGGCAGTCATGCCCATAATATATTAAAATTTTAAACTTTGTACCTTTTTGCACTTTAACCCCCTCCACTTTGGCTTCTTCCTTGTCTTTTAGATACTTTTCTTTTCTTTTTCTCATTTCTTTTCTTTTATTCTAGACAAAATTTCCGGATGTTACATTAAAAATGAGGGTATTTTGGTCATTGTGTCAAATACGTTACCTAATTGTGTCTTATACGTTTATTGTGTCGTATATTCTAAATCATTTGTTATGTGTATTAATCGTTGTGTTTTATGTTTTAAATTTCTTTGTGTTATTTTTGTCATTGTTTTTTATAAATTATAAACTTATTATCTATAATTGTGTTTTACAATTAAAAGTATAGAATGATATGCTTTCGCCAATATATTTTTGAAAACCCATAATGTTAAAAATAAAACAATGTGTTAAGTTTTTATTATTTTTGATAGATTATTTAAACTTGTTATTATCTATCATTCTGCTTTACCATTAAAAGTGCACAATGCTATTATTTCACCAATATATTTTTTAAAACTTATAGTGTTAAAAATAATACGATGACGATTAAAATACACAATGAGAATTGTGTTGTTTTGTTATTGTTTTTTATGTATTAGATTAAGTAGTTCTTAATTTATTATTATTTTTTATATATTAGATATAGAAAACAATGTTATTCCATCATTATACTTTTAAAATTAATCATTTTAGAAAAACATAATAGTATTCAGAAAAATACAGTAACTAACAAAAAGACACTATAAACTGCAATTAAAAACACAATAACGAGATATGCGCTTAAAAACGTAAAATATTTCTATCTTATTATATAACAATACTATATTTGTTTTAAGATAAAAAAATGCTCATTTTTATGATGTAATTTTTATAAAAAAATAATATCATACATAAAAGTTATAAACGTTTTAAGAAAATGAAGGAACTTGCACAAAGTCAATAAATGTGGCTATTTCTAAAATAATCCTCTAACAAACTTTTTCTTATAATTTGATCTGAACCTTTGATAAATAAATGAACGGTTGAGATTACTTTCTATATTTTTTGGTTTTATAAGACTTTATATTTGAATCTTTCCCTATTTTTACGACAAACACATCTTTTGACATTACTTATATAGGATTTGGATGGTCAGTTATTTACAAGTCATGGTGTTATATAATTCAAAGACTTAATTACACAGGTGGTCCCTGTGGTTAGGTCTTATTTTACTTTTGGTCCCTAACTATTAGAAATTATAAGGTTAGTCCAAAACTTTAAACAAACGTAACACTATTGGTCCCTGGGCTGGGTGAACGTTAAGTTTTTCTGTTAAGTGTCTGTTAAATGATTAAAATACCCTTAATATTAAAAAATAAAAGTATGTCTCCTACCCCTTTATGTAAAATGAATATATTATTGAATTAATAGTGGGTCCCACTTGCCCCAGCCTACTCATCCCATCCGGTTCTTTGTCTCTGCCAACCACCATAACACCGCGACGCCACCACTGCCCTTTAAGGCTTCCACCACCACCCCACCTTTCAGGGCACAACTACTAAATTCAAAATCCCAAATAGAGGCCCTTAATCACTAGTTTACAAACGAACCAAGCATCACCACCTCAAAAATATCGATGGTCCAAGAGAAATAGAGGGGGTGGCTGAGTACCACCGTACCCTGCAATAATGATGAGCAACAGAACTATTGCGATGATGGTGGTGATGACTATGAATAGATACATGGTGGGTTTTAATAAAGCTCGTATAGGTGGTGATTGATGGGGAGTTGGGGAAAATGAAGGGTCGGCTCTATTGTTTTTCAGTTTATGTTGGTTAGCGGCGGCTGGTGGTTGATTAAGAGGACAGACGGGGATGGGGTGGTGGGTTCGGTGGTTTAGGTGAACAAAAGTGGTAGCGACAGACTAAATGACGCGGCGCCGGTGATGCTAGTGGTGGTGGATGGTCTTCCAGTGGTAGGAGTCAAAAAACAGAGAGAAACGGGGAGAGGGATGGGCTATGAAGTGGTGGTGGATGCTGGATGGTGTTTCATTGGCGCTGGAGATGCTGGTGGTAGTGGAATAGGTTTGAAGATGGATTGAGTTTGGTCAGATTAATGGCCTACTTTAAGTTTTTTTTTATTTAATTCCCTTTTACTTCTTTCACTTATTAAAGGGTAGTTTTATCATAAAAAATTTAACAATGAAATTAACGTCCATCCAGCGGAAGGACCATTAGTGCTACGTTTGTGTAAAGTTTTGGACCAATCTTGTAATTTCTAAGAGTTAGGGACCAAAAGTGAAATCAGACCTAACCATAGATACCACCCGTGTAATTAGCCATTATATGTTTTACCATGGTGGATTGTAGAAATTTTACTTGTGTTACCTTATTAAAGTGATGTGTGGTATTATTTAAATATCAAATACTAATTTGATACATTTAAACAATTATAACAGATATATTTATTATTATAATGTCATGTAATAATGATAGTTAGGTAGTATAGTCATCTATGAATTCCAATGTTAGGATCAAGATCTAAACAAGATGGTTTTCCTAAAAGTTTTGGTTGGAGGAATCATTCTAAACATATTGCCTCACAATTGAATTTCAATAAATAGTAACATAGAAATTGTTAGATATGTTTCAGGTTTATTAAATAAAAATTGTGAAAAATAATAACAATAATCACATTATTGATATGAAATACAAACATGCAATGCCATATACAAGACCAAATGTAACAAACTTCTAAATTTACATGAATTGAAACTAATCCAAACCGTGGTCTTTAGAAGGAACAAGAAGAAATCTTTGTTTGCTTAACTTTTTGAAACACTATGATTCTTCATAGCTTTGCCTTTGATTGCATAATGAACTTACCGAAAGATTTAGAGATTGTTGAGGCACATATTCGACACACTTCTCTTAAAATCCCGACTTTCGGTTTCTTCTCAAACGAATACGTCTGTCTCCTAGGGTACGACAAATAAAATAGTATGTGTATTACCAAAGATGTCCTCGCACCCGAAATCGAACCGGATAGACCAAAGATGTCCTCGCACCCGAAATCACACCGGATATGAAGGGGTCTTGAACAAGAACGTGCAAAGAGAAGAATGGTGAAAATTATTTGGAGTGAGTGTGTGGTTCTCTCAAACATGTGTGGTTTTCGAAGTGTCTAAAGACTAAAACAAGACGTATATGGCTTGTATTTATACTCAACCGAGAATGCAAAGAGTCAATCACTTAATTTATTAATAATACAAGAATTAACTCTATTTAATTTGTGACTTAGTATTTATATTAATGCAAAAATTAACTCTGATTGTTACACTCTAAAAATCCATGTGCGGGGTTTTATCGCGAGACATGTGAGCAAACTAGGATCCAAGTCATTAGTTACTCTAAACGAATTTATATGAAACATAACAATACCAGTTGTAAAAGATAAGTACGTGCATTGAAATAGATAGCTAATCTAATTTCATATGTAATAATAGTAGTGATTTCAGGATCGAAGCTGATTGTGTTTGTTCTTTGCTTTCCAGCACGACATACCAAGCCGTGACAATGTTAGTTGTTTAAGACAATATTGCACCTGCTTGACCTCTAGTCGTATAGGTGGGACTTGCCAAACCTATTATTACTACCCAAGATTTTCTGCTAGTTTCCTTAATTAACGATCCAAAAATGTAAGGACTTTCAATGGTATATCACACTATGTTATACTTTACACAAATTATAATGGTTTAAGCTTTTGAAAATATAAGTATGTTTTCCCCTTAAAAGAGAGTGTGTAAAAGTGGGACATTGAACTCACCTAATGCACAAGCGAACAAGAAAAGTGAAACTAAGACCGATTGGAAAGACAACCCGTCAAAGGTTAACTAAAACACATAAGTACATAGAACCAAAATTGCTTCACAAACCCTAAATGCTCAATCAACACATTGATTTAAGTGATTTGGAAAACACTGACTCGTTTGACCCAGTTGACCTGTTGGTGACATATTAGGTGAAATCTTGTTCAATCAAGTTTAATAATTCACTAACCATGATTATCATGCAAAACCACTCATGTATATCATATAATGAAACTTAAGATCTAGTAAGATCATTATACTAGAAAGCTTATAATACAACACATACGAACCTTAACAAATCATCATGCTAAACATAATTAGAAATAAATCACACTTTGCGTTTAATCACACACTACATGCCATGTGAAGCAACTAACTACTTAACATCCTAAATCCAACTAATCCTACTAAGTAGGGGCCTCATATTTGCACTCATGTATAATGTTCATTATCATATACCTAAACATTATTCATACCAATCAAACACATTAAACATATATAACAATCACATACTATAATCCAAGCACAATTTCATACCTTTCTAGCATAAATTAGTCACATTGCACAATTTCCTTCATGAATCCTAGATTTTTCAAACAATCCAACATATCATCCAAATATAAACCAATGCATTCTAGCACATTAGACACTATCAACAAGCAACCTAGAGTGATTTTAACAAAATGTGCATGCCCAAGTCACAAGATCTAATCAAACATATTAATAAAGTTTCCCTTTCAGGAAAGTTGCATCCTACAACCAATTTTTCATCAATTTCAACCATTGGTTCATCAATTTATGCCTAATCTAATTCATAGTATTCATCTAAGCGTAATAAACACTCATAATTCATCAAACTCCAAATTCTTAAAAATTGAAGTTTCCTCTTGTAGTAGTGTATGATAGAGACGTTAAATCTATGAAATTCATGCATAACCCACCTAAACTAACATCAATATAATCAAACTAACATCATAGCATTATCAAATAACATCAATTTCATGATAACAAGGTCAATTGAACTAGGGTTTGTTCTACAATAAAAAATCATGAAATACTAATCAAAATCTCACCTTTAATCGTGTAGTGGTCGAGTATAACAGTTGCTAACATGCTAGAATGATTGAAACCAAGAAAAATTGATTGATAATTGTTGTTCTTGAATCAAAATCACAAAATGGGATGTATGGGGGTGTTTGGCTGCAATTTTGGATTTGGGGGGGGGGCTAGGGTTTGATTTTTGCTAATATTAAGTTTAGTAGTATTTATAAAGTTAACCCTCCTTGATCACACTTTGTAGAATTAATCTTTTTAAAGTTTACAAATAATTTTAACCACATAATCACATGAACTATTATTAACAAACAATAATCATATAATCCAACTACTAAACAGTACACATGAATCATATATCATACGTAGTTACGTTATAATGCGAAATCCGTAAATAATACTTAACATTCATGAATCACATAACCAAATATTAATAATCAAAATTATTGAAAGGTTCAAATGGATCGATCTGTGATGATGTAGTAATGCATTGATCAATTCAAACACAATGAAATCAAAACACAAATAATTACTTCGAAAATTCATAGATCTCATTGATAGAAAAAGTTGTAGACACAAACTGTATGGGTGAATTATAGTGGTTTAGTTTTCCCTACAAACTACATAAAGCATCCTATTTATACTATCAAAAGAAACAAGGAACTTATATTTACAAAATAAGTCCCTATACTATGACAAAAAGAAAAAGACAAATATTAATCTTCTAAGAGCTCTAACAATACTCCCCTAAGATTGGCATTGTCTTCAGTCCAATGTGAACTCTTATGGTGCATCTTTGATCTTGAACACTGGCTTCTCTTTGTAAAGTTCCAATTCTCGCAAAGCTTTCTTGATTGCAGACTTGAACTTCTTGGCAAGGATGGCTTGCTCGGGCTTTGACTCATTAGTTTTGATCTCAATCTTGTCCATTGCTTCCAGAGTTTCTTTAGACAGACCTGCAATATCAATATTAGCATAGAACTCATAACGCTTTGGATGATCGTGACAGTGAACTTCCAACACTCTTTTGCTGGATATCCTCATAAAGTCAACATTCTTCATATCCTTCTTCACGATATTTGCAAATGCTAGAGATTTTCAAAAAGTAATTCTCTCCATAGCAGCATCCATTACCATCAAAAAGTATTTTCTGTCTTTATCAGCAACTTCCGGAGATACACGTTCAAACTTTTGATTGGACAAGAAAAATATATAACTTGGATGTACAAGCTTAAGCTCAAAAACTCCAAACAAGGGTATGATATCTTGTTCCCAATCATCCAGGTTACGAACTAATTTCAATTGAAATGAATCTGCATGATAAAACCACCATAAAATTGGTTTTGAGGTTTGTGTACCATCTATCACCTTTAAGCTTGGGTTAGTGACTTTTTTAAAGTATTGATCACTATACGCATCTAGGAATTTTTCTTCTTCTTCTAGATTAACAACCACCTTCCTTTTACTCTTTAAAGACTTGAAATATTCTTTGTCTTCTTGATCACATCGAGTTTTAAGATAAGTATCCATCCTGGTAATACCAAGATTAAGAAGTTGGACAAAGTTTTCACCTCGAGCTGCCTTTGAAGGATTAATCAGAGGCAACTTATTCAACTCCTTCTGATCTTGTACTGGCAATGCTATGATGCTCATGTAAAATTGATAAACATCATAAATCGCATTTACACGTTTAATCAGAAAAGCATTAAAGATCTTATCATATTTTTAGGCGATTATCTTAACCTCCTTTGTATGATTAGACACAGTCATTGCATTGACCAACTCAGAAATAGATTGGCCTTTCTGCAATACATTCCTGACTATGTCACCAGCAGATCTTGCTTTGTTCCATAGTTTTTTATCCAACTGGGACTTCATACGCTTGCTTTTCAGTCTCAGGAAACATATCATTCAGTTCTTTTCTCTTCTCATGACCCCTCTTTACCAACTCCATTGTCTTTATCTCTTGAGGCTTTAAAATTCTAGTTCTTTTAGTAATCTCATGATACTGTGGATTGTCCATGTCTAACATAACCATCTTATTATTTTGCTTCTCTGTCTCTTGAAAACTTCTAACCAAATTCTTTAGAGAATCAGATTGCAACGTGTTTAATCTCTTCCTTGGATAATTTCTTGATTGTAACCATAATCTAAGCTCAATAGTACTCATATTTTCTGGATCTGGATAGTGAAGTTATGATGTTGGAAGATCTTCAATGTTGATACTTTCTAGCATCTGAACCCATTCTCCATGTTCAACAAATATTTCATTTGGATCAACTGGAGCTATTGTCTCTGCTATCAGACACTTTTCATACTCCTCTTTGATTTGAGAAACTATAAGACCATCCAAGAATACATGATTGTACTTCTATTGGACTAGATAGTCATATCTATCCTTAACGTCTACAGGGATGTCTTTAGAAACAACTACAATCGGAGAATCTACAGCTTTAGCGATATCTTCTTCCTCCAATACCTCATCGTACCAAGCATCTGGAAACTTTGGATATAGATCATCCAGTGCTCCAATTTTCTCTTGTACATATGCTTCTGTAATTTCTTGTATTAAGGGATTATCTACATTCACTGCATAAGGAAAACAAATTAGATTCAAGCATATAAGAAATTAAACAACACCAAAAATCCAAATATCATTTAAATTGTTTACAAGTCTTAGAAACAATTTTCTTCATTTTTTATGAAAGGTTGGAGGATGATTCTACTAATGACTGAAAGTCAGACTCATTTATCTTTCTTTTGCCTTTGGCAGCCTTAGATAATTTCTCAGCTTCAGTTGATAGGACTTCAGGTGCAATAATGATTTCTTGTGAGACGTGACTCCTTGCTCTGATATACACTTGACACATTTCTCTGGATTCAGGAACAACCTCCTTTTCTGTTGGTAATGCTTCTAGGTCTTATGGTTGAGTGGAGATTTTAAGCTATCTTTCATAATCTCATGCTCTTCTTTAATCATTTCATACTCTTCCTTCCACTTTTTGTATTTTTCACCCAGTAGATCATAATCTCTGAGACAAATAGAGGTTGCAGAAATGCAAATGCTGAGGTGGATGTGTGGACACACAAGATTGGATCGGATAAGAAACGACGTCTTTCGCCAGAGGCTAGAGGTGGCTTGTATCACAGAAAAAATAAGAGAGGGAAGATTAAGATGGTTTGGACACGTGAAGAGGAGAACGATGGCAGCACCTGTCCGAGCAGTAGAGAACATCA
>BJCO01000139.1:0-20108 GCA_018326465.1 Flaveria floridana | reverse complement strand
ATTATTATTATTATTATTATTATTATTATTATTATTGCTATTTATTTATTATGTAATAATTTAACATTATCAACATTCAAAATAAAGCAATAAGCATAAGCCCCCCATGAGTTTCGTATTTGACGACAATAGCCCTTACAAGAATAACGATGCTAACTTTTTATTAACGTAAAATACAAGATGTTACATAGATCGAGACAAGAAGGCTCTTGGTGCTTTGATTATGTGTTTACATCAAGACATTTACAACAGATTTACTGAACACACAACTGCTAAGGACTTGTATGATGCATTGTGTGAGTTTTATGATGGTAATGATGATCTGAAGAAGGACAAGAAAGCTCAGGCTCAGAAGGAGTTCAATTAATTCGTGGGATCCAAGCATGAGAACCTTACTGACATAACAAACCGCTTCTTATCAGTCTCTAGCAACCTTAAGAAGTATGATGAACAATTAGGAAACCATGAGCAAGTCACAAAGCTATTAGACTCACTTCCACCACAGTGGAGTTTGCAAATCAAACTGCTGAAGCAAGAAAGAAACTTTGCTGACTACAAGCTTATGGATGTGATAAATAAGCTTAAGTATTTTGATCTGGATATTAAGAGAAGGGAATACAATCAGTCCATGGTGCCAGCGAATGTTCCTCCTCAGAATGCTGCATTGGTTTCATCCGCTGTAAACTCACAATCTTATGGTGCAGCTTATGGAGGTTCATCAAGTTGTGGTGGTTCTACTAGTGCTGGTCCTAGCTCAAATGCTTTAGTCACTACTCAGATTCCATCTGATACAATGGCACTGTTTGGAATGTTTGTTCATAGTTATGAAGCTTTAGTTGCTGGAGAATTGAGAGAAAAAGGAATGACTATTGAGGACATGTATAAGGTGTATCCTGATGATCTTCAGGAGACTGATATCCAGTGGCAAATGGCTATGCTCACCCTTCATGCTAGGAGGTTCACGGAAAGGACAGGTAGAAGAAACTTTAGAAGCCAGGGTCAGAACAACAGACTTGGGTATGATAAGTCTAAGCTCAGGTGTTTTAATTGAAAGCAGCTTGGTCACTTCAAGAGAGAGTTTTCATCTCCCATTATTACAGAATCAGTTAACTTTGGAAGCTCAAGAGCCATCCCAATCCTAGACAAGGTGGGAGAGGTTAAACCAAAGAAGGAAACTGCATTGCTCACCAACTTTGATTAGAGTGCTGAAATTGAAGAGTCTAAGGAAGAGATCAACCAAGCATTGATTGCTGAAATTGTTAAGTATGAGGATGATTACATTGAGACTTTTGATCCGTTTAAAGAGTTCTAGGGTGAAACTTATGATAATATAGCTCAGGGTGTTGCTGGTGTTGAAGCTGTTGTGTCTGAGGTGGTTCAAGTTGAAGAGATTTAGGAAGAGGTTGTTCATGCAGGTCTTGTTTGTGAAGCTGTGGTTCTTGAGGACAAGGTTGGAGAGGTGCCCGGATTGGATGTTGAAAAGGAAGTTGGGAAAGCTGCTGGTGGATCAAAGATTGCTGATGCTGAAGCTGACAAAACTAGAATGAGAAAGCTGGACATGAAAGCTATGATCCAAGAAACCAAGCAAGCAGCTATGGAGGAATACAAGAAGACCACTCCCGCATGCCAATGTGATCATGCTCTCGCAGCATAAAAACTGGTAATGGGTCTTCCTTATGAAATGATTGAAGATATGTGTTCCTCTGCTTGTAAAATCCGTTTAATTGGAATATATAAGGCTAATAGGTTGTTAATAAATAATGAAAATAAATTAAAAAGAACTAACAAAGAGCTTAAAATGAACGATTCAAAATATTTTGTCAATTTGAGAGAAGCTTTAAACGAAAATGAACATCTAAAAAGGACTCTTTTAGAAAAGAATTGTGAAGTTAGTTATTTAACTGAACAAGTCACACTTGCAGAGTTTGAAACCAGAAAACTTAAAAATAAATTAGAATCATGGACATTATCGAGCATGAAAAGGGAGGAATTATACAAAAGACAACTGGGGGCTAGAATCAAGATCGGGTTAGGTAATGAAGATGATGCACATGTATATCCTCCACCTAGTACTTTCTGTTATTCTCCTATACCTACTCGTCATCCTTCAAATGAGTTGATACAAGAGATTATATAGAATGATACTAACAATCTCTTTGTAGGTTTAGAGGGAGTAAACCATAAGGAGGTGCGAGAAGAGTATGATTATCATGGCAGTAGTGGTCTTGGCAACTCTAGTAACCCTAGTTTAAATTCCAAGAAGTCTGTAATAGACATTATTTTAAGTAGATTTGTTCCTTCTAGTAATGTTTTAAATTCAGACAATGGTTATTGTAATCTTAATTCTGATTGTTCTACTTTAAACTTTGATGAATCGAATCATGATGATATTAATGATAATTGTGTGAATAATAAATCAGAACTTTCAGGTCATGTCTCTGGAAGTCAAACAAAAACAAATTGTTTTCAAAAGTTCTTTTCTCATCCAATTCTATCTTTTACTCCAATAAAAATTTCAAAATCTAAAGATAAGGAATCATCTTCTTCAACTGAGAACAAGATTGATAAAACTAAACCGGAACCTGCTAATGTAAAAGTCACAATAGGAAAGTCAAAAGAGCCTTATGACTCTTATAACAATTCTGATTCACAATTGTCTAAATGTGAAGAAGAGTTATCTATAGATAGAATTCCTTTATCTAAATGTTCAAAGATAGGTTTGAAATCTCATTGTTTTAGATGTGGAAAGGATGATCATGTGGTCAAGCATTGTCCTGAGTTAGTTGGCAGTAGCATGCAGAATAGATCTTTAGGAAATAGATTTAAAAAATTTGTTAATGATATTTTCTGCAAAAGATCTACAATTCAAAGACCTAAGCACACTAAGACTTTGGTCCTAATTTCCAAACCTAATTGATCTCTTTCAAATGCCAGGAACATTCCAGAGTCGCTGTAAATAGTTATTGGCATGTAGATAGTGGATGTTCTAGGCATATGACTTGGTTGAAGGACCTGCTGACTAACTACAGGATCATTGATGGAGGTTATGTGGCTTTTGCTGGAGACAAGAAAGCTAGAAAGATGATTGGCCAAGGAGATGTCTCAAATAGTTCACTAACTTTGGAGAAAGTTAACTATGTTCCAGAGCTGGTGTTCAATCTTCTTAGTGTATCACAAATCTATGATAAGGATATTCCTTTGTTGTTCCTTGCAAATGAATGCCTGTTCTTAAAGCCAGAGTTTCCTATCCCTAAAGAGTTGGTGATCATGAGAGCTCCAAGGCGAAATGATACCTATTTGCTTAATATGGGATCAAAAGCATCTACTTCTACTATGACTTGTCTTCTGTCTAAAGCTTCTTCTTATGAATCTTTTAAGTGGCATAGACGATTAGGGCATATTAATTTCAAATTAATTAATAAGTTGGTTAAGAACAACTTGAATTGTTACATACTGACTTATTTGTCCCTATCAGTGTCAAATCAACTGCTAAGAAATCTTATTGTTTGGTCGTCACAAATGACTATTCAAGATACTCATGGGTAAGATTTCTAGCACACAAGAGAGAGATTGCTGAGGAATCAATAAAGCTGATTTATTTGATTGAAGCCCTTGGGAAAAGAAAGGTTCAAGCCATCAGAAGTGACAATGGAACTAAGTTCATAAACCATATCTTCGATTCTTTCTATGAGCAAAGAGGTATTCTCAGATAGTTCAGTGCTGCTAGGACACCACAACAAAATGGTGTTGCTGAAAGGAAGAACCGTACTCTTGTGGAAGCAGCCAGAACTATGTTGATTGAGACAAAGCTTCCAATCATCTTCTGTGTAGAAGCAGCCAATTGTGTAGCTTATGTTTTGAATCGGGTACTGATCATTAAAAGCAATATGAAGACATCGTATCAGTTGTTTCGTGGAATTAAGCCTTTAATTGATTTTCTGTGTCCTTTTGGATGCTCTTGTACTCTGCTGAATACTCAAGATCAGAAGACAAAGTTTGGAGTTGTCTCTGAAGAATGTTTCTTTGTCAGGTACTCGAAAACACAAAAGGCGTATCGTGTGTATAACAAACGGACGCGGATTGTGCAAGAGTCCTACTATGTTGATTGGCAAGAATCAAACTCTACAAGCACTGGAAGTGAACCAGCATGGTTTTATGATTCTACCACTGTCTTCAAATCATTCAATCTCCCAATCCCTGATGATGATGATGATATCATTCCTCACACATCTGTTAATCTCATTCCATCACAACCATAACCATCAGTTAATCCATTACCTCCCACCTCATTTGATATTCCATCTCCACCACCACAATCCAATCCAATTCCTCCATCCGATATTCCATCCACATCATATTCTAATCCAATTCCCCCTACCGATCCAATTCCCCCTACAAATTAATCCATTCCATCACAAGCTATTCCATCTCAACCGTCAAATTCCACATCCACATCACAAATCCAATCCCCTACTATTTAACACAAACTTCAAAACTTTGAAAGACCATCCACATGATTACATCATTGGATCAATTACTGATGGTGTGAGGACTCGGAGTCAGAGTGGGTTGCTTAATGAGTGCCTCTATGCAACTTTCTTATCTCAAATCGTTTTGAAGAATTATAAACATGCACTTGAAGATCCAAGTTAGGTTGATTATATGAAAATGGAGTTGCAACGATTCAGGAAGTTGAAGGTTTAGGAGTTAGTTGATCTTCCTCCAAACAAGTTCCCTATTGGTACCAAGTGGGTGTTCAGGAACAAGCCGGATGATCGAGGTGTAGTTGTCAAAAACAAAGCCCGATTGGTTGTTCAGGGATTTGCTTAGGAGGAGGGGATAGACTACATTAAAGTGTTTGCTCCAGTTGCCCGCATTAAAGCTATTAGAATCTTTCTTACATATGCTGCTCACAAGAACTTCAAAGTTTTTCAGATGGATGTGAAGTGTGCATTTCTATATGGAGACATTGATGAGGAGATCTACGTATGTCAACAACCGGGTTTCGAGGATCCAGATTATCCAGACAAGGTGTACAAGTTAGATAAATCATTGTATGGGTTGCATCAAGCTCCCTGTATCTGGTATGAGACCCTGACACAGTATCTGCTCAGCAAAGGTTTCTCTCGTGGGACTATAGATATGACACAGTTCAAGAAGGAAGTTAATGGTGAGATGCTGATAGTTCAAGTGTATGTTGATGATATTATATTCGGGTCGACGAATGAGAAGTTGTGTAGAGAATTTGAAGAAGTGATGAAGGACCGCTTCGAAATGAGCATGATGGGGGAGACGTGATTTTTCTTAGGGTTGCAGGTGGAACAGAAACCTAATGGCATTCTTATTCACCAAGAGAAGTATATCAAAGAAATCCTTACAAAGTTCAATATGGATAGCTCAGATCCAGAACTGATTCCCTTCACTGCTCCAATGCTTGACTCCAGATGAAAATGGGAAGTCCATGGATGCTCATCGTTATCGTTCGATGATCGGTTCTCTCATGTATCTTACAGCAAGTCGTCCAGATATTATATTCGCAGTGTGCTACCGTGCGTGTTTTCAGGCTAATTCTAAAGAATCACATGAAAAAGTTGTTAAACGCATTTTTCATTACCTTAAGGGTTCCTCCCGTTTGGGGCTTTGGTACCCAAAAGGTGGAAACTTTAACTTACATGCTTATTCTGATAGTGATCATGGTGGTTGAAGGATAAACAGAAAGTCAGTCATCGGTGGATGTCAATATCTTGGAGACTGTCTTGTTTCATGGCAAAGCAAGAAGCAAACAACAGTATCCTTGTCCACAGGAGAAGCTGAATACATTGTTGCATCAAGTTGTTGTTGCCAAGTGCTTTGGATTCAACATCAAATGGATCATGGCATCAATTTCCTTCATACACCACTATTCTGTGACAATGAAGTTGCAGTTGGAATTACCAAGAATCCAGTTCATCACACAAGGACCAAGCATATTGAAACAAGAATACATGCAATCCGTGATGCTCAGGAAAAGAGGTTTATTGATATTATTCCTATTGAAACAAGGAAATAAAAAGCAGATCTTTTTACAAAAACATTTCACAAACCATGTTTTTATGAACTGATCTCCATGTTGGGATTAATATCCTTCTGAAAACCTTTTCTAAGAAAGATATCTGTTTAATGTGTAAATATGTAAATATTAAATTTTCATTGTCTGCTTTGAGAATCTTTGTGTCCCATGTTCCTTCACTCATTTTATCTTTATTTTTATTCCATTTCAATTCTTTAGAAAATCAGAAAAATATTGAAAAACAGAAATTTTAGATAGCTATCAAATAGAAATTTCAGGGGAGAATAATATATAAACTGTTAATAGTTTTTCAATTTTTGTTATGTTTCAGGAACCCCGTAAAAATGAGACTTAGAAGGAGATCAGAAGAGTTATGCTTGGGATATGCAAGATAGGCTAAGCCCGAAAACGAAGTAAACGGTCATCCTGTGGCCAAAGATAAAGTTCAAGAACTTGGTGATAAGGGTTATCTCCATGACATGATTGGCCTGCATAAAGTTACAAGTCCTTATCAGAAACGGGTTGAGAGTTTAAAATCTTTGCTTTGATTTCCCCAAATATCCCAAATCACCCTAACCCTAGCCCTGAATTGAGCTTCTAGTTAGTAAAACAAAAATCCTGCTAGTGTCGCTCTTTAGAAAAGCCTCTGAGTTGAGCTTCTCGTTAGTTCCTTAGAAATTTATTTTCACGTGCTTATCTCCTCTGCTTTGTGTGAACAATGACCTGGAGTGATGGGCTTCTTTGTTTTACGTAACTATAGACCTGAAGTTCATCAGCACGTTCAGATGATCATCTCCTCTGCTTTGTGTGAACAATGACCTGGAGCTCTCATCATCTGCCCCTATATAAAAGTCACAATGTTTCCAACAATCAAAAAGGATCATTATCGAAAGCTCCACTCCAAAAAGTTCATTAAGGCACTCACAATGGTTCTCAATTGATCATTGTCTTTGCCAAAGTTCAAAGAGCATCAAGCTTCAAGAAAAGAACAATCTTCAAAGTTGTTTCTCCAAGTAAAATCAAGCAAAGTCAGTAATATTGCTCAATAAGCCCTGATGACGGGATAAGTTTTTTGCCAAATGTCTGTGGGGACCGAGTTGCCAGAGATTCTTTAATCAAACCGAAAACATGATAAAAGAAGATACAGATTGTTTGTTGAAAAGAATAAGGCATGGATTTAAATGGACAAACATATCTTCAATCTTACCAATCTATGACTCTCCGGATATTTCTCGCAAAAGACCAAAAATATTTTTTTTCATTTTATTTTATTTTGTTTTATTTTATTTTATTTTATTTTATTTTATCTTATCTTGTTTTGTGTGTTAGATCTGTGGGGCGGAAAAGTATTAAAAAAAGGCATTTTTTAAATATACAAAAAGTTTTAAGTCTAAATTTCCAGCGAATCTATGATTCGCTCTCTGTTTCGCTCGAGCGAATCAATATCTTCGCTCGAGCGAATCAATAGCTTCGCCCGACACAGTGTTGAGTTTCTGTGATCAGTTGTTTGACTGTGGTTCCGAGCGAACCTATCGCTCCAAGCGAATCTACGGGTATATTATTCCTCACACTGGTTCGCCACAGCACGTTCGCTGTTACTGTGGCATCACCGGCTTTTCAATATCCCGTAGATTCAATCTCAAGTTTTGTTGATTTCCATTGTAATAAAGTGTTTTCCAACCAGGAGGTAATGATTTCGATCCTTTCTCATAAGTTTAATTGCCTTTTTATCCGCTAGTTAACTAGGTTTAATCCTCGTGCCTTAGGTTTAATCCCGTGTCATAGATGGGATATATGATGAATAAATGGATGTTCAAATCATGTTTAGAACATCTCGCATTGTCGTTTATTATAAGATTCTTGTAGTTAAACCCTAGATTTAAGTTTCTGGCCATAGTTAGGGTTTAACTCGATCGAGCGAACCTATGTTTCTTGGAGCGAAACTAAACGAAAGTTCAACAATGCGAGTGAATCTGTGATGTTGAGCTGTCTGTGCACATATTGCAGATTCGCCAGGCTCTGTCTGAGCGAATCTATAAGTTCGCCTAAACACACATGTTGTGTTTTCTCATGAAGCGAAGACTATGGATTCTCTTATGCTAAATCTCAGTTTCGCTCCTAGCGAATCTATGTTCTGTTCAGCGAATCTATAATATTTTCATATTTGTTTTGTTTTTCCTCGGATTTAAGTGTCATGCATTTATTGACCAACTCTCGTTTGTGTTTAGTCATCATGTCAACTCTGTCATTCCAGGAGAAACATAACATCTGTGTATGGTTGAACGAAAATCACGAGAAAGCCGTTGCGTACAAAGACTGCATTAAATGGCTGAAGTCTTCAAGGATACACTATGCTATATCACATTCCCCAACCGTCTATGAGCTACAAATTCGATACTTCTGGAAAAACACAGTGCTAAATGTCGGTATCTCCCCAAATGAAATATGCTCAAAAGTGCACGGGCACAATATCAGTTTTTCAGAGGCTGATCTTGAAGGAGCTAAAAAAGAAACAGACGATCGGAGCCAGATGGGCATAGATATGGATGCGTTTAGCGGCCCAGAAATCACAGTCGAGTCTGGGTAGAAGTTTGTGTTAGTAGATGAGCAAGATGTTGAGACCAAAGCCGGTAGTGAAGAAAAGGAAGAGGATGATCCCGGGAATGAACTGGAGGCTTACAACGTTGATGAAAAGAAAGTCACTTATCTGTGTTTTAGAGAGGCGGAGGGAAATGATTACGTGGATCTTGACAAAAGTGACTGGTTTGTGAAAAAGTCTAAGCAGATCAAAGAGACTTCACTATTTCAACATTTGGAGGAGCCTAACACCAAAATGCTTGATACAAAAATCATTTCATGGAAATACAATGCATTGGTTGATGCCTACATGATAAAAAGGCGAGGGGGATACATTAGCTACATAAAACATCGAAAGAATTTCAATTCACTTCCACGATAGAATTTGAGAAGACTGGCCGAACTCCCCTTGCTTAACAAAGAAGATAGTCGAAGGGCAAATGCATTTGAGGTGGTTGTGAGAAATGCAGCTGAGGATAATTTCGTCACTTTCGGATATCAAAATCCAATGAAAAGAAAGCAAAAGGGAGACAAACACTGGGTATCATGGAAAGGAAAGGTTGTTCTGAGGTTGAAGCCACCAAAGATAATGAACAGAGTGAGGGTTCCTGACACACAGCCACCCAGACTGTAGAAGTTTGAGAAATGGTTCTATGATAACAAAATGGGTGAGGCTGTCATTAGATAGAAAGGAAAGAACAAGCCGGAGATTAGATTGTTTGATCCTATGGAGGTAATCTCCTTTTGTGATGAAGATCTGAAGGTCCTTTGTGAGAACAATGTCAATCATGGTGCTGGGGAAGATACTAAGATAGAGGCGAATCTGTTCGTGAGGGTTGCGAACAAATCCAGGGGTGTTAAAGCTGAGATCATAACTTTAGCCGAGAAGGTCAGGAGAGATGATGATCAGAGATTGGGTACGGATGACCTGTCGAGGCAAATGGACAAGGGTATAACAAAAAGGTTTGAAACGAGGGACAAAGCTAAAACTCAAAAGGATGTGCAGGAAGTGATTTTAGAAGATGAGTTTGAAGCAGGAACAGACGACGTTACTAATCCATTGGCTGAGATTAAATCAAGGGCAGGAGCTGTGTATGTACATGATCTAGAAGCCTAAAGACAAGATGATGCAGGAGCTTAAGTGGAAACTAGTCAAGAAGCCGGAGCTGAGTATGAAGACCCCTTGGGTGAGGTCCAACCTAGGGTGATATTGTAGATCAGTGTAGGTTGGACTCACGGGCATGTCGGTGTTGTTTTATATATGTATTTTGACTTTATTAGATCTAGCGAACCTATGGGTGAATCTATTGATTTGCCCGGGGTATGTAATGTTTTGTGTCTTGGTTTTGTTCCCGGACGAACTTGTATGATGCCCGGGATAATGTAGGTGAGATGGTCAGGCAGATTCGCTCACTAGCGAATCTGCCAGCGAACCTAGGTACTATATAATGTAATGTTTTATTATTTAAATGTAGGCAATTTCATATTCTCTGAAACCTTAAGTGTGTGTTGTGACAGCCAGAGGTGCTAGGAGCATATTTCATTCATCTTTGTAGCTTTATATCTTCTATTGAGTGTGATTTGATCTTTATATTGTTTATTGTGTGAGATTTCATCATGGTTCATTGATTATAAGTGGGATTTGCAATTTTTATTAATCATTGCACTGTTGTTAAGATCATTATTGACCAGTAATGCCAAATTTATATTTAATCACTTGAACTTTTTATTTAAATTTTATACTCAAGCCTTCAATTTATTTCAAAATTTCTTTTTCTTAATTTACAATAGAGCTCGCTAATTGTAGTAAAATCAGCATTTACACATTCGCCACTTTTTTCCTCTGTTTTGAGATGTTATTTTTATAGTAATTTTTTCTATTACATTTTCTATTAACGTTTCGTACGTAATCTTTTTTAGGTTGATTAATACTAATGTATAAATTATCAGAATTAAATATTTTATTTTTATAACCTCTGTTGTATAGTAGAGTCATATCCACTAGTGTTATATTAACCACATGTAGTATTACTCACTGTTTTAAAATTTTACGATTACTTGTACCGTCCAACCTACGAGTTACTAAATTCTTGATGATTTCTAAACTCATATTAGTTCTACTTTCAGAAAGTGAAAGTTGAGTTTTTAACATTAGTTAACTATATATGATAGAAAATGAGAGAAGTAGCTTTTTGTTTTATTGGTTGGCTAGTACGTATATGTACATTTGGATACGAGATTGGCATGCTTTTTGAGTCTAAACGTAACGTTTTGTTTTGTTTCAAGTCGATTATATATATTTTGTAGAAATACTCTATCAAATTTGTAATTTATATATACACACATACATGCATTGGTCAACTTATTATAAACAACAAGTGTACAAGAATTTAAAGCTCACGAGGTACAATTCCATAGAGCAATTGTTTTTTTCATATTACAATTTATTTTTAACATTTTATATATAACTTATAAAATATAATGCTTTACAACATTCTAATACACCACTATAACATAATTTTTTTATGTACGTTTTGATATAACTTTTATTTGAATCGACCTGAGTCATATATACTATATATTTAATGTTACTCCCATAACACCATTATTTTCTAAAATTTCGTATATATCATTACGATGTGTTTCTTTCCGCCTATGTTTGAACAAAAGTTTTACGCAAACTCGAATAGCCAGTTGTAACACGCGGCCATATGTGCCAGATCAAATATAATATATACTTTTAATTTTTTGTTATTCACTTAAACACCATGCTCTTTTAATTTTTAATACATTTTTGTGTCCATTTCTACTTACATGTTGATATAAAATTTATTTAAAATCAAGTCGTGTTAAAAAAAAACAATAACTTTATTACAAAAATCAATTTTAAGCAAAATTCAACAGAAGGTCTCCAAAGTCTGTATAATTAACGAATCTTTACACCTACCCAACACGCTATACATTAAATTAAATTCATATCTAGCATTCTTCACTTATTAAAATTCTCTACATATAAATGTATGCACACACAAAAGAAGAACGTCAAACGTACGTGTACGCGTATTTACATTAATTTATAATAAATATACATAGAAGTTGATATGTATATATACCCCAATCCTATAATCATCCAATATAAAAATTCACTACAATCATGGGTTCAATAACTCTACTTTTACTTTCAATATTATCATGCATTTGCTTAGCAATGCTAACCATAGCAGACAAAGGATCAAGCTCAGCTACTAATATTAATAATCAGGAGTGGCCCGGGAAAGCGAATGTTCTAGCGTGTCGGGCTGCATACATAACTCTAGGAGATTGTTATCTCGCGACCCTGAGAGAAATCAGAACTCGTCAAGCTCGAATCCTTATGGGGCCCGAATGTTGCAAAGCCGCTGAAGCACTGAATTTTGGGTGTTGGCCGAAAGTTTTAGGCCCTTTTAATCCGTTTTTCCCTCCGCTTCTTCAATCTTATTGTTCCGCCTATCATAACCGTCCACCTACAACGCCATTTGGTGCTGCTCGAGTGGTCGAACCACTAGACACTGGTCGCAACCAAGCATTGGAAGATGATAGCGTTGATATATCAGCATCACCTTCTAATTGATCGAGCTCCTAGCTATTATATATACATTTACTTGGCAATATGTTACATAAGTATTTATTTTAGCAATTTGATGATGCAAATGTTATGTACTTTATTTTACTTATGTTAGTGAAATAAGGTGTGTTAATATTATAATTAATAAATTGTTGAAATAACAATATATATTTATAGTTACGAACAAGGACGTAGGATATGATGAACAAAATTATACGTGTTTTGGTGTTTATTAATCTTAGGTGGTGTTTGTTTTCTTAAAAAATATTTACATATGTAGATTTAAACACTCGAAACGATTTGATTGCTAGAAATCCATTGCTAAGTTTCTCTTAGACCAACTTATAAACTACTATTTTTAACCACACATGTTGATTTAAACATTCAACTTTTAAATAAAGATGAGACATCTTATCATCACGACGTGTGTTAACTGTGTCACACATAGTTTGGTATGCGAATTTTTGGTATTAACATTTAATTGTTGAAGGTGAGTAATTATTTATATACCTAACGTGGATAATGATAATTGCCTATACTTGCAAAGTTTAACTTTTATGCTTTGTTTTCATTAATATTCCATATACGCGTATTTACATCTATAAATTATATATTACATAGACGTTCATATGTAACATTAAAGTAAAATTAATAAATGCATCAAATATCACTATTTGAAACTAATTAACAAAAATTAATACAATTTAAAAGCTTTCCTAAAATGCCACAAAAATCAACTATAAAATTATCACTATCTCTTTCATATGCATTCAACCAAAATTCTAACATATACATTCACCCATATGGCTTTGACAAAAGCATCGTTTGTTGTTCTTCTGATGTTTGCAGCCCTGATAGAAGCAACACCATCAGGGTTACCTAAAGAACGACAATCCCCGTTTATGGGGCTTGATCCATCGCCTCGCAAGTTCCCATCATTGGGAACCTTGGAACAATGTTGGGTGTCAGTAGAAGAAAGCGTCGGTTGCTACACAGAAGCTTACAGGGCTTTCCTGAGTGGTAAAGTTGGGCTAACTACCATTGGCCCTTCATGTTGTATGGCAATCAATGACATAACCTCAAATTGTTGGTCTCAAATGTTTCCCGATGCCCCATCTTTCCCTTCGTTGCTAAGAAACTATTGCGCGTCGTATCAAACTGGACAAGGTGACGCGCCAACCCCTTCCATTGAGCCAGCGGACGTTTGATCGAACTATGGGTGCGCCATGATTGGCTAGCCTAGCCAAATTTGTGTTTTATGGTTTTACTTTTACTACTGGTTGATTTTGATAGTTCTTTGCAAGTGCAAGAGAACTACTTATTGATATTCCTGTTGCTATAAAGATTTATTTTTGGGTTTGTACGTTTTTTAGTTCACTTTATCTATATTATATATAAAGCATATAAGAGTGGTATTTTAAAATACCATAAAGTTAAGAACAATTACTATGTTTAATGCATAAAATACACCCACTTTTAAGGGTAAAATAGTATTTATAACATTATTTACATATTACCCCTTGTAATTAGTTACATAGAAAACTTACACTCATTAAAACTTACATAAAACTTATATTATCTACCTATAAACCAAAAAAAGTTATATGTTTTAAGATTTCAGCTATATCTTTTAATCTATCAAATTTTAAAATGTTTTGACACTACAACTTAACCTATATTTTTTAAACTTTTGGTATAAACATTTTGCTGAACAAATCTGTATTTTAAGAGATATAATAAGTTAATGCATATATTGTACAAGTAGTCATGCAGAACATATTTATTTGATGTTTTAAATTTCAGTTTAGAAAAAAAAACATAATAGACTTTTATAAAACTAATACAAGAATAACAAAATATTATGTGACGTGCTGGATATAAAATAACACCTCGTCGCATTGCCCGAGCAATCTTCTAGTTATTATTAGGGTATTTGGAGCATAACCTCTTTTTACTCAATTTAATTAAAACTATCAAAATTAATAGGGACACAATTCAAACTACCAAAATCGTTTTTACTTAAATTCACAACAGTCAAAAAAATGAGAAAAAGCTTGGGTTGTAGATGCTGAAATAATTGAAACCCGATTTGCCTAACCGAATGGTCGGTGGCAGTGTTGCCGATCAAACCAAAGTACTACCCAAGGTCCTTGCCGAGTGCCTCGAGTAGCCTCGATATTTTATAACTATGAAACATTACAGTTAACGATATCGAGACAAGAATTAATTATTAACAGTGTGACAAATAACAATGCAGAACATCAAGTAATTTATGAAGAAACACACAATTGAGTATCACCTAAGGATGATTACCCAATAAACTCACCAAGGGATTCTCTCAGTACCCGCTATCATCGACAGATTTTGCATTCCCTGAATGTCATTTGTTTGCAATATGTCATTTATTTGCAATGACATTGGGTATCGGTAAGTAAAATCAATGATTGGAGCATGATATAAGAAGGTGATTATAGAAGATTGTTCATAGTTAAAGTCAACATAGAAGGATGATTGTGATGCTGTAAAAGGATAAATGGTCGATCAAAGAATCTACTGTGGTGGGGTGGGTATAAGTAGGGGTGTAAACGAATAAAACCGGCTCGCAAGTTATTCGCGATCGGCTCGAAAAAAGCTCGAATTGAAGGGAGTTTAACCAGGCTCGAGCCCGAGTTTCAGATATCGAGCTCGAGCCAGAGCTTTAGATATTGAGCCCGAGCCGACTCGCTTGTCTAAATGAGCTTTTTTATATTATTTTTTATTTACATATTTGAATATATAAACAAATATATTATCCTACTATTAAAAGACGAAGGAAATGAAAAGTAAAAAGTTGGTTCAAAACCGTCCAATTTTTGATCCATGGTTGTGGTTTTAAGACAAAGGATGTTTGATACGTATATTTCACCATCAACACGTGTGCGCCTCCCGACTTTCTTTTCAATGATGTTTGACACGTATCTTTCACCACTAAACACATGTAAGACTTCCGTTTTCTTATCAACGGCTTGCGGTACGATCGTAGAGAGAAAGAAAGTACAGGTAGTCGGGAAAACATTGACCATCGCCCTCCAACCCACCGTGCCAACCCTCATCATCGCTTGGTACAGATTCATTTTCCTCTGTTTCTCAAGCCCTAATCTTGGCGGAGGAGGTGGACCGGTGGTGGTTTGTTCTACCAACGGCCGGTAGGGTAACTACGACTACCACGCCTGATTGTATATTTAATGATTTTGAATTACTCTTTTAAACATGTATGTTTGCATCGTCTCTGTTTGTTCGGTGTATATTTTGTGATGTTGCATTTCCTTTATTATGTAGTTACGAACAACAAATCCTTCGGTAATCACCATTGATGAAAGTTCATCGCTTCTGAACACCCCTCTTTTTTTACCCTACAAGTATGTTCATATCGTCTCTTTTCATGTGGTTGTATATTTAATGATTGTGTTTGAATATGTGGAAAGGCTTACAGCTTTCCGACATAGGATTCATTATGTTGTTGTAATATGATCATGTCTTTAAGGTATGATTTGTTTCTGCTATATGAATTATGCGCTAAGGTTGGATTATATTTCTGCAGTATGGATTATGTTTTTGGGGTTTTATATGTTAGAAACAACACATCATAGGTAAAAGAAGTTGTTAATTATTAGAACCTCATTGGCTGAGGTTATATACCAGCTCAAGGTCTGCAATCAAAGTTATTCTTTGTCCACAACTTTTGCTGAATTATTACCATTGCATCTTATAATGGTTGGGAATGAACTTCGACTTTGATTTTATTTTAGCGTCTCGAAATAGAAAATTGCCCCTATTGGAGGTGTATGTAAATAAATTCAAAGTTTACTTCCATAAGTTCATATGCTATATTAGTATAAGATAATATTTATTACCAAATTTTCATTTGAAGTTTTTGATATTGTTTGATGCTTACCAAGGTTCTGAACCACAATCCAGGTTTTTACTGAATATAGATATGAGTTCAACTAACATACAAACTTTGTTTGTAATTTACCTTTGTTATGTTTTCATATGATTTTGTTTTGTATATAGGTTAACAATCTTGACCAAGGAGTTAAAAGCTGAAAAATTAAAATACTTAACAAAGTACGTTGGTGTTTATCTTGGATTTTACCTCTTAATAAGTTTTAAAATAATTTTCTTGAAGTTTTGTTTATTCAGTTATTATATGTGTCATCAAAGACTCCATTGTTGCACAGACTAACAGCTACAAGAGCCAAAAATCAATCGACCTCAAAGATGTAGTTATTGTTGTTGTTCAACAAAAGGACCCGATTGAAAGAATCTTCGGTAATAGAACTAAAAAAATATGGTATGAAAAGCAAGTCCATGCAACATAAGCCAACGGCATAAACAAGTCGAAGAAGTTGCGCTTGTTTTTGGTCTATCATTACCAGCATCACTCAAAACTGGGAAACGTAAGATTGTTTCTGATATGGGTACTCAGAACCTTACAATATATCAAAAAATCCTCTTTTGGTAACTGAGGAGTCAACGAAAAAAATCAAAAAAGAAAGCTGGTTAACAGACTTTATGGTTTATGAAATGGAAGGGGGTGATGATTCAGATGAAGATACAGGTTCATTATCGATTTGGATAATGAAACTTATTTGGTTTTATCGGGTATCTCAATTTATCAAATACTATGTTGATTTACATTATATCAAGGCCGTGATACAAAAAAAGGGATTCGTTGTTTGGCTTGACGGTTTTCCCGAGCTGCAGCCACTGTGGATCACCTGTTCTAAGCTGTTAAAAAACAATATTGATAAGTCGCGCAACGCGCGACATGGAAATAAACCTAGTTTACTTAAATCATATCACGAGACATATTATTATGATAAAAATGATAAAATAACATATTTTATGTTATATATAAAGAGAATGACTATAAATAAATATAAAAATAATTATAAAAAAATAAAAAATAATAAATAACAATAAGCGAGTCGAGCCTGAAAAATGTTTTACGAGCCGAGCTTGAGCTTTCTAACATAACGAGCTGAGCTCGAGTCTAAACGATCTCAAGCTCGGCTCGACTCTTTTACAACCCTAGGTATAAGGGAAAATTATCAAATTAACCAAATGAAATTAGCAAAATAAACATGCAAAAGTAGTAATTACCAAAACATAATTAATCCTCCCTGGTGCGTACCATCCTTGCTGATTAAAAAATAAAATTTCATAATTTATCAGTGATGTATCAATTTATATGCACTCTTTGCTGACGAAGCGAGAAATTGGTTTGTTTCCTCGCTGAAGTGTCATTTTGCTATTTTCTTTGCTAACTAGGAGAGGAATCATGAGGTTTCTTCGTCAAAATTTCGTAACTTCCTCTCCTCGCCCTAACTTTTTGCATTTTTTTATATTATATATTTATAAATTAATAATATAACTTTTTATATTTATAAACTATTTACATCAAATAATATAAATTCTATAATTTTTATAAAATTTTATTTTTTAACTTTCTATTTATTTTAGAAATTATTGTAACTTTTTATATTTTATAATATAACAATTTATTTTTTAACTTTCTATTTACAAGATTTTAGAATAGACTCTCTCTTACAAAAGTGCTTGATGTCGCTCAACTCATCAAAATCATTTTCCAAAGGTAGTGAAAAGTTGTTCAAGTTTTTAAAACAATAGAAATCTCTTCAAATAACAATGATTTAAAGAAGCTTAAATCATTTAATAAAGATGCCCATCCTCTATGGAAATTGTATACATTCATTAACGTTTTTTAAATGACTCAAGAATGTTAAGATGCATCTCCTGAGTGTGTATTAACTCCATCATGCACAAACTCAATAAATGATTTTGCCCTGATGATTAATACTAACCTGAAATATGATATAATACAATCAAGCAAAAAAATAATGGTCTTACAGAAGTGTGTTTTAGGCCTTTAGGCTAAAACAAAAAATACATAAAAAATACATAATTGTGGCCCAATAATAATTCAACATAAAACATAAATACTTATTTAAGATACAAACCTGGGATATCATGATATCAATGAGCTGTTTGAAGACTATAAGATGAAGAAAATAATAATAAATGCATCATGCCAATAATATAAAAATAATAGTATATGTTAGACTGTAATTCTTGTTATCATAAGTATTATTATTATTATTATTATCATTATTTATGCACGAGAGATAATTAGAGGTCGCAGAAATGCGAATGCTGAGGTGGATATAGGATAAGAAACGACTTCTTTCGACAGAAGCTAGAGATGGCTTGTATCACAAACAAAATACGAGAGGAAAGATTAAGATGGTTTGGGCGCGTGAAGAGGAGACCGATTGCAGCACCTGTTAGAGCAGTAGAGAAAATCAGCGTAGAGGATAGAAGGGATAGAGGAAGACCTAGGTTGACTTGGGACGAGATAATTAGGCGGGATATGGTAGACTTGCACCTCTCTGAGCACATAATCGATGATAGGAGTGAGTGGAGGCGTAGAATTAAAAGTAAGGACTTTTAACGGGATCTGTGGGTAGGAATGATAAATGCACCCCTTTCTAGATGAAACATGCCGCGTATTCTGTTGTATGCACTTTCTAAATCTTTATGTGTTATTTACCTATGTGTTGTATGATATATAATATAATTGCTATTACTTGCTACTGATTGCTATTGCTTTTGTTATTGAGTCGGAGGTCTCTTTGTAAGCGGTCTCTCTATCCCCTAATATAGAGGAAAGACTCGTCACCAACTACCCTTCCTAAACTTACACTTAAGTGAGATATATTGGGTATGTTTGTTTGTTTGTTTATTATTATTGTATAACATAGATGTGTCGGTTATAGGTTGTCAGGTTATTTGATCACCAAAAAACATAAGGGTATAAATAAATACTCATGTAAACTTTCATTTGAATGTAATGCATCCCAAAGTTACATACAGAATTCTCTCTCAGTTCTCAAACATATCGATCCTATCCTCCCTGCAAACATCAATTGGCATCAGAGCCATTTTCCCATACTTCAATTGATTTCACGAAGAACATATTCGGTCGGTTTTCATACTCTGTTTCATGCGAAATAAGAAACAGAGATATAGATTTGGAATTGAAATCAACAAACACGAATCATCTTGTTGATACAGAAAAAATCTCCATCATCAATTGTTCAAAAGAAAATCAATTGATTTAGAAACCCAGAAACGGTTATTGAGAAACCGATCTGAGTTTCTTTAAGAAAAATCCGGGGACACCGAGAAGTCAAAATCAAAACAGGAAATCAAGATCAAAGAACAACGATTCAATCAGACCCCTCAAACGTTTGTCAAGAATTAATTTTGGGAAATCAATTTCAGAAACGTTCTTAAAGATCAAAAGAAAAAAAAGGATCGATCAGGATTTCGTTTCCGAACTCGTGTTTCAAATCGAAAAGAAACAAAACTAACGTCTTGATCAAGTAATCGCTTATCAGGAAAGATTCATCAAGTCAATTTCATCTGAGGAAAACCAAACTTAAACAACCCCTGTTCGACCGAATCGGTACAGTGACGAAAGAAGAAGATAATTTTTTGGTAATTTTAACTTTTGGAAGTCAACAGAAAGGAGTTTTAAGAATTATTTTTGGTGTTTAGATTTAAAGTAAAATTCAAAGATAGATTTTGACTTTCGTTATTTGGCAATGTTTTCAGAACCGGATCGGACGTCGAACCGGACGCCTTACCGGTTTGGTGGTTGGACTGGTCGGACCGGTCGGACCGGATTTAAGAACCGGATGATTTCATAATTATATATATAGTATATTATATATATAGTTATATATATAATCAAATATAAGTAATTTATATATGATTTATATATGTATTTTATAGTTATATATAAAACTTAAG
>BJCO01000138.1:0-25633 GCA_018326465.1 Flaveria floridana | reverse complement strand
TATTGTTACGTAAATACTGAATCGATTTGGTTCTAGTCAGATACTGAATCAAACAACCAAGTTTCAGTCAAATGCATACCCAGTCAGAACTTTTAACTGGATCAGCTTCTAACTCAGTCAGATTTTACCGAGTCAGTGTAATCAAATAACGCCTAAATATTTTTCACACTTCTCTTCAATATTTCACCTGATTTTTGAGGTTCAGTAAAGTATCATTTGACTTGTCAAGTTGATAGCCATGTTAACCATCAAATTGGTAATTTTATTTTTTTGAAAACTGTTATAAAACAATAATCAAATTCTAAAAATGTTTCAATTAGATCACTAATGCATATTTTGCACAAATTGAATCATTTAACCATCAAATCAAGTTACCGTAGAACTTTTTTGTGTCAAGAACTAAATGATGAAGAAGATGTGGGGTTGGGATTTTCAATATATGTATTATATTATAAAAGTTAAAACAAAACATGTTAATTATATTAAAATATTAAAAAAATTCTACAATTCACATTAGCATCAAGAAAAAAGAAAAAGATATTTCATAAATAAAACAATAACCTTTAATTTAGATAAAACATGAAAATTAGGTGACTTAATTAAAATATTTTTTAACCTTCAATGACGTAATTAAAACATTTTTTAAACTTAATTATTATTCTGTAAAATTACTATCAATTTTATTTTTGAACCCTGTAAAGAAGCTAAGATGTTTTCATCTTTGATATGATCATGGGTTTATAGTTTGTTTATGTCTTCTATGTAGGACACTCTTTGAAGCCTTTTCCAACTTGATAGGTTTCATCTACTAATAATTTTCAAAATTCAAAATCCTATTAATTTACCAATTCAACTTAAATATCACATTAGGCTTGTGATTAGGTTTAAGTTAATCTCCCTCTCGTCGAGTGGCTTCGCTCCTATAAGCTAGTTCTCACTTCCGAGCTCGGATTCAAATCATTCAAAATTGATTTTTTATCTAAAAATCTAAAAAAATATCTGAAAAAAAATTGCGTCCAATAGGATTTGAACCTATACTAAAGGTCATGATTCGCGAACTAATGCAACGTCTAATTGGATTTCGTAATTGAAAACGTTAGGTGGAAAAATTTGTGTTAAGTTAAGAAACCGCTCGAGTTTTAGCAAAAGCAGCTCTCCTGGGGCGTATCGATTGGTTGACTATCATAGAGGCCAACGATAGACAATAACTCCCCCCCGAACACAGCTTACATAATCTCGTAACCAGCCCATCAAATAAGTGGAAGATTCATTAAACTGTGAAACATTTCATAATATATTTTATTTTATTTTATTTTTATTTTATTTTTTGCATTGCTCCTGTCGGCCTTCTTATGTCGGGATATGGCTCAAATAATAAAATATCCAATTTGTTTGGACTCGTTAGGTTTGGCCCATTACCTTGAGTGAGGCCGAACGTGTACACCTTTTGTTTGTTATGAAGATGTGATCTTATCCACCGATGGGTCTTGTTCTGAAAAGGAAGACCCGCAATTTTGTGAACAATGCGGAGTCGAGTTTGTTGATTCTCGGATACGATATCACATTAGGCATGTGATTAGGTTTAAGTTAATCTTGTTTTGTCAAAATGGTTTATGAATATCACATTGTCTCGATTGAAATTCAATTTTCTAGAAAATAACTAATTATTTAACATTCTTGTCTTTAAACGTCTTGTCATTTCAAACATATGAACATGTTCACTCATCTTGATCTTCTAAAGTTGATAAGACTTTTGCACTTGAATGAATGATTATGATTGTTGTAATTGGATTGGACTTAATTTTTTCACACTTAGACGACTAAGTAAGTGTTTAGAGATTTGTATTTTATATATACTCGTTCTCAATTGGAAACTTAAGATTAGAACTTTAGAAGTCAAAATTTCAAGTTGGTGGTGGTGAGGTTATATGTATCTTAATTTTTTAATAATTTGTTGTTCTTTATTTTTTAATTGTAAGGCATGAATTTAATTTCACACACTTAACGAACATTTTTAACAGTCATTCATTGCAGAGACTGGATGTGTTATATTTGTTCAAATCTTTGAAACTAAACCTGTAACTTTTGGAACCTATGGACGAAAGATGAAACTTGAAGTAAATGTCACTGGCCATTCGTATAATTTACTCTTCAAATAATGATTGGACATAGATACAAGGTTACATTAAACAGCCTAATGCCGATGACCATTTGGTTCAGGCGTTTGACGACATTTCGGGTTTCTCCCTATGGGGGAGACCTGAGTTCTAATCTTGCAGATAACGAATTTTGATTTATTGCAAGTCAGAGGGTTTTATACAAGCTAGTCGGTTCCTCTTGGAAAGGTTGACGCTATCCTCGAGCGTCACTCTAACAATTGACAGTTTGCAATTCATTCTGAAGTATGATTCAAACTTGTGCTATGAAGAGACATGTTACTGAGTTTGTTTTTGTCGTCATTCAATAAACATAACACACACTGGTGGGCGAGTCAACTGTTACCATTTATGAAAACACATATAACATACACTAAAAAATGTATAAATAAATATCTTGAAGTATTGGTTTGTATTTTTTTCTAACTTGTATGGTAGAGTTGAGGAGCCCAATCTGATATTGTGTTATAAACTCATTAGAAATGTTAAAGCCCAATTTATGAATTCTCTTTATATATAGGTAACTTTGACTTGATTTTCATAATCACCACCGATGTTAACTTTGACTTCGATTTTCCATAACCACCACCATGTACATGATCCTTGAAAGGTATTTACCTTAAAATTTTCTTATAAAGAAGATAAAAAAAATTCCTTATAAATTAAACTGATATCTTTACTTCACGTCTAGTTGCTTTGAAAGAATACCTAGGTTCATCACGAACGTGGACAAGTCATGTATGGCTTCCGCAGACCGTAGAAGAGGATATCTACTATGTTCATACAATGTATGGGTTTCACGAAACCCCTAGACGATCATACCATGAAATTCACTTGTGTTTGTGTGTATACATGCATTTTAATTTGTATCATTTATATCTAAGGTTTCGTGGTAAATATGTAGCCAACTCAATCCTGTGATGAGATAGAATCTTGTGATTTGGTTATAGTTGCATGGTACAAATGAAACATTTACCGTCCTTAATAGGACATCCTGATAGTAAAGTGATTTACTTTTCAACAAAAAAACTGTTAGTATAATATTTGTAAATTGTAGATTTGATAATTTTAGATCTAGAGTAATTAAGTATAGAGTAGCAAACGGGTGTGTTAGCCAATAAAAAAAATATTTACGAATTAAAATTGTGGTTATAGTTGTACTAGAATGTTAGGAGAATGGGAAGATGAGATGATCATGGTGAACCATAACATACAGCCTTGCAAGCAAGCAATAAAAAGCAAAAGACCAAAAAGCAATAGTTTTTAAATTAAAGTTAGCCATGTAAAGTCCCTTTTGGACCCATTCAAATTTTGGAATACTTTAGGGGCCAATTTCCACAAACCCCCTAATTTGTGGACGGTCAACTAGAGGTCTACAAAATACTTTCTTTGCTTGTGATGGTGGGAAAACTTCCATTGTCACAACTCACAAGATAAGATCTAGATGATGACAAATGAAAGATATATTTGATAAAGAATTCTACACATTATATTATTTAATTTTTAAGAGGTGTTGTACTCAAATTTAGAAAACATATTACTTTAAATATTAATAATAAGCATTTACATTTATTTATTTGTACATGTATTATAAAATTATATTCAACTATAACATTATGTGTAAGTTTTGTGTCGTTTTTGTAAGGACAATAGTATGAAAAACTTCGGTGATTGACGATAAGAGTAATATCTTTGGTTGTCGTCAAATGGTGTGTTTGTCGGATCCCATAATGGGTGCTGTAAGTTTTTTTCTTTTTCCTTTTGTTCTTTTTGTTTTTTGTTTTTTGTTTTTTAGAGTAACTTTTTACATCTATATACCACATTCTTGTGTTTCTAAGAATTTAGACTCATATCATTTTTAAATGTTTTAAACAACTTAATTGTATTATAATCTTAACACAAAAACAGAAACATATATCACTAAAAGGATTATATGTGTTCAATTAACCACCTATTACATAATTTCTTTAAAAATATTTTGTAATTTATATGAATTAAAATTCATTCCTCCCACTTTGATTTGATATTTCTTTAATCTTAGTCTTGTCATAAACTAAAAAAAGATATGAGATCAGATTCTAATAATACAAATTATTAATCATTGTCGGGGGTGTAATTCATTCTATTAAATTAGTTGATAATATTTATAACTTTCACTTTTATTAATAATAGTAACCTTAGTAGCATAAGTATCATAGATTCATGCTCGTTTTGCATTTATTTTCCGCTTATTTTCGCTTGTATGTTTTTTTATATTTCATAAAATAATCAATATTGTGAGCAAGTTTTCAACCGAGATTGCTATTAATAATAAAATAAAAGTTGGAGGTATCACTGATCATATTAATAGTATGAGTTATATCGGCCGATACGTAATAATTTGTATTATTAAAATTTGACATTGCCTAAAAGATATTATTAGACCCATTTTTACATTTTTTTAAAACGGCAAAAATAAATCAAATTGTTCATGAACTTATCTTGTTTATGTTTGAAAAATAAAGGGTTAGCAACTAGGCTTGTTATGTTTTTTTTCCTTTTCTTTAAATCTTTTATGTTAACTTAGGTGGTCTTTGTGACAAACAACACCTAAGTTTAAAACAAAAAAAAAATTATTTATTTTTTTCAATCGGGTGTTATTTGCATCATAAAATTTATTGTTTATTAAAGTTATAAAATAAGTCAAGAAGAATCAATGAAACCATTTAAACAAACGATTGTGTATGAACGTGAGATTGTCTGAATGTTGGTGATGTCATCATCTTTTGAATCCAACTATGAAGGGTTATATTGCTTTTTTAATTTCGTTTTTAACGACATTCATATAACTTTATTTTAAATTTACTTTGTGATTCAAATGAGGTTTAGACTTAACACCATTTGAACAATAAGCATTAACCTTTATTGCTCCGAAGTTGTTGTGGTTATATTGTTTTTTAATGGATTTGAAATAGAAAAACAAAAAAGGCGGACACATTAAACAAGACAAACAAATGTGATACGACTAAAACTTACAAATGGACCCATCGATTATTAAAATTATGTCGTTTGCTCCTAGGAATTCTAACGGCTTATTAATTGTAGGTCAACTATTAATTATCACACGCTATCGATGTAATTTAAGTTCCATCTTAGCATTTTTGTGACGTAAGGTAAACAAAATATTTAATTAAATCATTACTTTTGCTTTTTTTACAAGTTAATTAAAGTAATTATTCTTAACTAAAATGGTTTACCAAGTTATAATAAGTGGCCTTTGTAGGTTACAACGTTAACATATATCTTCTTGTATTTTTATTCGTTTTCTAGACCAACCAAGTTATGTTAAGTAGACCATCCATAACTTTTTTTTCCTCAAATTTTATCGTATAACTTTCAAAAAATATGATGTTTACAGAAGTATGGATTTCCTATGCAACATACTTATAGATACATAAATATCGGTGTAAATAATATTAAAACATACTTATGCATAATAACTTACAAGTTTTCGAAGTTCAAACGTGCAAGGAGTCAAAAATATTTCAAGATTTCCTTTTTTAAGGGTTTTCCTCCCTTTCACCCTTTAAGGTATGATTTTTTTAAACTGAGACACAAACATGTAGGAACATTGTTCACAAAATAACTTAAACACTTCATTGATAAAGTACTTTGATTACAATACGAAAGAAACAAAATATACCGAATACAATATTTATAAGAAACATCAAATCAAACAGAAAAAAAGAAACTATAACTGAGGATTTATGTTAAATAAAGGTCCCTTAAAACAGATTTCGGGCCACCCAGGTGAACCTCGTCTGTCTCCCAGGGTACAACAGCCGGAGCAGAAGTACTGTCGGAGTCAGCCTAACACCTGAAACAGGTACCTGAAACGAGAGAACAAAGTTGCGAAAAAGCAGAGAAATCTTCTTGTTATGTGTTGTGAAACATGTAAAGTAGCATCCTACATAAGTGTAAAGTACGCCATCAAAGCACCACATTGCGCCCATCGCCCTCGCCCGAGCCAGTGCCCTTGCCCGCGCGCGTTGGGTGCGAAGCACCCTTGTGCTTGACCTTGGGTGTCCCTGAACATATGTGGGAACACAATCCCTAGGAAAATCTCACTTATAAATTCATTTATAGTTTACCATTCCAGCAATGCGGGACAGTAACTTCCACTCAGTTTTTCACAACTTTTGTGTTTCAACCACACAACTTCAAGCATTGATATCTCATTCATCTTACCTTTATTTTGGACACGGTTTGGTTCGTTGTGTTCCTCTCACTTAGGATAACACGTACGAAATGGTTTGGTAATTAACTATAACAAATACAATTAATAATTAATGTCCCAAAATGAGTGAGAAATCACGTTTTTCTTCACTAAATTTCCAACAATCCTCCACATGAATGGAGATCGATCTTTGTACTCAAGTGTCAAGATATAGTTTTAGCAGTTGAATATTGCAGGATAGGTAGATATTCTCTTTGAACCTTCCTTTATGAAGTATACTTAGTCTCTTAGCGATTAGTAGACTCGATGTCTTTAAACTAACCCCTTTTTTTCGTAGACGTTATTACACTTCACACAATATTCTCCTTGGTCTGGCTAGCCCCTCATTGTTGTTTCCATCATGGTCATGGAACACTAGTCTGGTTCTGCAAGAGCTCTAGCATTTGCTCCCCAACAAATCCATTCGAAGCGACCCCACTTCTCTCTCACATAGGTGACTTTACACAAGTCATTAAAAGCCATTGGCTTAACCTTCTTTGATATCACTAACTAAATTTAGGAATGGACTAGGAAATTATTCAATTTCCATTTTATGGTTTGGGTTACTCCACCAGAGTGACCTCAGTTTGTACAATTAGGTTGTCCTATTGATCCTAGATCTTGGGATCTCCAATCTTCTAGGATAGGTTTTCCTTCGTACACACTTACTCCATGGGCTTTAGTCCATCCCTCTTGACGACTTGTATACTAACTCTCTGCTTAAGCCCTTTGTCAACGGATCCGCAATGTTATCCTTTGACTTCATATAGTCAATAGTGATAACTCCAGTTGAGAGTAGTTGTCGTATCGTATTGTGTCTATGTCTTATATGCCTTGATTTGCCATTATACATTGTACTTTGAGCTCTACCAATTGCTGATTGGCAATCATAATGTATGCAAATAGTCGTTACAGGCTTTTGCCATCCTGGAACCCAAGAACCGACGTAACCATTCCGCCTTTTCTCCAGCTTTATCTAAAGCGATAAATTCAGATTCCATTGTTGATCTTGCTATAACAGTTTGCTTGTGACTTCCAAGCTATAGCTGCTCCCCTAAGGGTAAACACATAACCACTAGTGGATTTGGAATCTTTTATGACGGATATCCAGTTTGCATCAGTATATCCTTCCACAACAGTTGGATCTTGACAATAGTGCGGTCCATAGTTTCTTGTATATCTCAAGTACCTTAGAAGCCTCGTCATAGCCTTCCAATGCTCAGAGCTTGGATTGCTAGTGTACATGCTTCGCCTACTCATAACGTATGCAAGGTCTGGTCGGGTACAAGTCATGAGATACATAAGGCTGCCAATAATCCTTGAGTACTCTAACTGAGCAATACCCTCTCCTCTATTCTTAGATAGATGATGAGTGGTATCAACTGGAGTTTGAGCAACACTTGTGCCCTCTGCATTGAATTTTTCAAGGATCTTGTCCACGTAATGAGATTGACTTAACACAAGACCATTTTGGGTTCTAATGATCTTTACTCCAAGAATCACATCAGCTAAACCCATGTCTTTCATGTCAAATCTCGCTTTCAACATATCTTTTGTAGATCTAATCATGTTATCATCACTCCTAATGATAAGCATGTCATCTACATAAAGGCATAAAATCACATAGCCCCTTGGTGTATCTTTCACATATACATATTTGTCACACTCATTGATATTGAAACTAGATCAAGCATGGCTTGATCAAAGTTTTGGTGTCATTGTTTTGGAGCTTGATTCAAACCATAAAAGGACTTGACAAGTTTGCACGCTTTGCCCTCCTGACCAGGAGAAGAGAAGCCCTTAGGCTGCTTCATATGAATTTCTTCATTTAAATCCTCATTTAGAAAACCAGTTTTTACATCCATCTGATGTACTTCTAAATTCCGTAAAGCCACAATTGCAAGCACCAACCTGATAGAGGTTATTCGAGTGACAGGTGAGTAAGTATCAAAGTCGTCTAGACCTTCCTTTTGTTTACGGCCTTTGATCACTAGCCTTGCCTTGTACTTATCAATTGAGCCATCAGCTTTCATCTTCCTCTTGAATATCCATCGGTATCCAAGTGGTTTACAATCTGGTGGAAGATCTAGTAACTTCTAAGTATGATCCTGCAAGATAGAATCTATTTCATTTTTATGGATTCTTTCTATTGAGGTCCTTCTGAAGAGGTTACAGCTTCTTGGTAGGTTTTAGGCTCACCTTCAACTATATAAGTAAGAAAGTCAGGGCCAAAAGATCTTTCAGTTCGTTGTCTTTTGCTTCTTCTTGGCTCTACCTTTTCAGCCTTTGATTGTTCTTTTCCATCACTAATATCGTCAACCGGGTTTGATGAACTTGCCTGATCCTGAGATAAACAAGGAAACACATCTTCAAAGAAAGATGCATTAATCGACTCCATTATCATGTCTTTATGTATCTCAGGATTCTTCGACTCATGTACTAGAAACTGGTATGCCTTACTATGCTCGGCATAACCTATGAATACACAATCCATAGTTTTGGGTCATATCTTTTGAACCTTTGGTGGTGGCACTACCACTTTGGCTAAACACCCACACACTTTGAAGAATTTGTAGGAAGGTTTTCTTCCCATCAACAACTCGTAAGGTGTAACATCCTTATTCTTGAAAGGAATTTTGTTTAAAAGATAAGTAGCTGACAAAACAGCCTCCCTCCCACATATCCTTGCTTATCCCGGAACTTAGCAACATGGCATTCATCATTTCTTTTAGGGTACGATTCTTTCATTCCGCAATGCCATTTTGTTATGGAGAATAATGAGCAGTATACTCATGGACAATTCCATTTTGAGCACAAATTTCAGCAAACAGTGAAACATGTTCACCGCCTCGATCACTCCTTAAAACTTTTATCTTTTTGTTAAGTTAATTCTCAACTTTGGTTTTGTACAAAACAAATTTGTCTATTGCTTCATCCTTACTTTTCAGCAAATATACACAGCAATATCTTGTACAATCATCAATAAAAGTAATGAAATATTTCTTTCCACAACGTGTGGGAATCAACTTAAAATCATAAACATCGGTGTGAATCAAGCCCAAGGGCTTGGTTGTTCTTTCAACCAATTTAAACGATGATCTTGTTTGTTTGGCTTCAACACACGTTTTACATTTTGAGTTTGATTCAAAAGAAAAAGATGGAATGTGATCTAATTTAATCAATCGACTTATTGAATTAAAATTTACATGACCAAGACGACCATGCCATAAATCACAAGACTCAATCATATAAGCAGAAGAACTAGATTTATTCATATTTGTCTTGATAGCAGTTACATTAAGTTTAAACATACCATTTTGGGCATAGCCTTTTTCCAACAAACATTCCACGTTTTGACAAAACAAAGTTATCACTTTCAAAAACTAATCTAAAGCCAAACTTGTTAAGCAACCACCCGGATACAAGGTTTTTACACAAATCCGGAACATAAAGAACATTTCTTAAAGTAAGCTCCTTCCCCGAAGTCCACTTCAAGATCATTTCGCCTTCACCCTTGATGTCGGTTGTTGCTGCATTTCCCATGTACAACTTATCATCACCCTTCAACCCTTTAAACATATTAAAGAGAGTTTTATCGGGACAAACATGATGAGTAGCCCCGTTATCCACCCACCAACCCTTAGGATTGTTAGATATCATGTTCACCTCTTCTTTCATTGCTGTAAGATCCGAGATCATGGCAACAAGAGGCATCCCATCATCTATCATCATCGCGATATCATGTTTTGGTGCCCTACACTGATCGGCACGATGACAGGCTTCACCATAATTATAACATTTCCCTTTGAAGGGAGCCACCTTCTTCTTCACACCACCTTTCCGAGGCCCAAGGTCCACAACTTTACCCTTGCCTTGGTTTTTGTTGTTAAACCTCTTTCCTTCCCGGGAGGATTGACCATGCTCAACCAAGTTTGCCTTAGCAAATGGTTAAACTCGAGTCCCCTTGTGTGCCATACGATGTTCTTTCTTAATTCGAAGGCGAACCACTAGGTCTTTAATTGTCATCTCCTTTCGTTTATGTTTAAGATAACTTTTAAGATCCGACCAACTAGGAGGCAATTTTTCAAGCATGGTGGCCACTTGAAATGTTTCACTAAGAGCCATTCCTACTGAAGCAATATCACTGAGTATAACCTGCAACTCCTAAACTTGACTGATTACAGTCTTGAAATCAACCATTATATAGTCCAAGAAACGGGCGACAATGAATTTCTTCGTGCCGACATTCTCCATCTTGTATTTGCGTTCTAACGACTCCCATAATTTTTTAGCAGTCGTTATTTTGCAATACACGTTATACAGAGTGTCCTCAAGGCCGTTCAACACATAGTTGCGGCACAAATACTCAGAATGCTTCCAAGCATCAAGTGCACTCACTGCTTGAGCATCAGCCCTTCAACAAGTGTAGGAATAGACTCAGTCAAGAACCACACAAGGTTCAAGGTAGTCAAGTAGAATAACATATTTTGTTGCCATCTCTTAAAATTCAAACCATAGAATTTCTCTGGTTTTTTCGCATGGCTGGCCACAGCCCGGGCAACATCGGTACCAATCAGTGGTCCCATAGTTATGTTAGAAGTAGTAGATGTAGTAGAACCAGAAGCCATTTCTAAAACGAGAGAACGAAAACAAGTCAATTTCAAATCAAGGATATGTTATATTTAAACAAAGTTGTTTTCAGAATAGCATAAATCAAAGTATAATTTTCTTTAAAACATAAAAGGAACGATGTTTTGAAAATCTGTTTTAAGTTTATAGGAACATCGTTCACAAAAATAACATAGACACTTTATTGATAAAGTACTTTGATTATAATACGAAATAAACAAAACATACTGGATACAATATTTATAAGAAACATCAAATCAAATAGAGAAAAAAGAACTATAGTTGAGGATTTATGTCAAACAGAGGTCCCTTAAAACAGATTTCGGGCCACCCAGGTGAATACCGTCTGTCTCTCAGGGTTCAACAGCCGGAGCAGAAGTACTGCCAGAGTCAGCCTAGCACCTGAAACAGGTACCTGAAACGAGAGAACGAAGTTGCAAGAAATCAGGGGATTCTTCTTGTTATGTGTTGTGAAACATGTAAAGTAGCATCCTACACAAGTGCAAAGTGCGCCATCAAGGCGCCATATTGCGCCCATCGCCCGTGCGCATTGGGTGCTTCGCACCCTTGTGCTTAACCTTGGGTTTCCCTCAACATATGTGGGAACACAATCCCTTGAAAAATCCCACTTATAAACTCATTTATAGTTTACCATTCCACCAATGTATGATAGTAACTTTCATTCAGTTTTTCACAGATTTTGTGTTTCAACCACACAACTTCGAGCATCGATATCTCATTCATCTTAGCTTCATTTTGGACATGGTTGGGTTCGTTGTGTTCCTCTCACTTAGGAGAACACATACCAAATGGTTTGGTAATTAACTGTAACAAATACATTTAATAACTAATGTCCCAAAATGAGTGAGAAATCATGTTTTTCCTCACTAAATTTCCAACAAATCATTCACATGTTCAAGCTATAATACTTAGATATCTTATAATCTAAAAATAGAGATCAAATTCAATGTGCCTTAATCATTGTGCGATGTATGCCAGGTCTACTTTTCAATGTCAAATGTGATCGTCCTTACAACTTGCTTCTCTGTCCTCACCAATCTTTTTACTAGCCTCGACACACTTCTGAAGAAACCATTATGCACCACCAACCATAATTCACATACATCACAACCCCTAAACGGTAGGCCCTTCAAAACAAGCTAGTTGTGAAGGTACATCCCCTCAATCATATGAGGACACTAGTGAAGATGAATTTTTTACAGCTCTAAAACATTCTCCTCTTTATGGAAATCCTGATTAACAAAAGGCAATATTATATGGTCTAGTTAACACGTATGATAATGCAATAAGAGGCATTCAAAAGGAGTTGTGGGGGCTAGCAAGGATGTGAAAACCATGTTTGGATTCATCAAGTGTAAGTTCAAGAGGAACATCAAGAATCTTGTATGCTAAAAGTGATTAGGAAATGATCTGGTAAAACATTAGATAATTTGAGATTTGAGTGCGGGGGGGCTACCCTTTATTTTGCAATGGCTAGTATGCATCCCTAGGACTAAATGCATTAGAGGCTTGGTTTTCTATACCCTTATGCTCTAATTATCAACCCTCTTTGTATTATATATTGTTCTCTCCTATGTTTTTGTTAGGCGTGCATGTTTTAAGAGGTAGTTTAGTCAAGGAGAGCAAGTTTTTACCTCATTAAAAGAAGAGATTATAAGACACATGACTCTCTTTCTACAAATGAAGTAAGACATTGCATGAATATGTTTACAAAAGTATCTCATTAATATATATTGGTTAGTTATTCATATATTTTTGTCATCATGAAAAGGGCTATCTTATTACTAACAATTTTTATAATTTTAAAAATTCAAAAAATATACGTCAAATGTTACCTTAGGATGCATATATGTTCATGCAACATGTCTCTCATTTGCTACTACGACTAAAGAGAAGAGCACTAGCATCACTATAGAATCGTAAACCAGTCGCCATTCTTCCACCCATGATCAACAAATCATCATATAGCAATAACACCATAGTCAAACCATCTATCTCAACCTACTTGGAGCAACAAAGGGAAATGATTTACATCTAGAGTATTAGTCCACAAAATAAAATTTTATCTTCATTAATTTATACAAACTCAAAATTCTATAAAAAAATTGTGTTAGTCCTCCTCAAGATGACAAGCCCATTTGACACGTTCGTGTAGACGGACACCGCCCTACGAATTTCGACATTCAATACATCATTCGTCAAAACTCTTCAAGTCATCTTCACGTTCACCAACAAATTAGCGACTTAGCCGATCCCTAATTACTAATAACGTAATATTGATCTTAGTTTTTCTTTTTAAACAAAACTCACTAATGTTTTAAAAATATAGATATGCCCGGTGCTTGATTTAATTATGACGTTATCGATGATGGGCCCGATGAAATTGCAAAGCTTAATTCGTCATCAGCAAAAAGGGACAAAAATCTACTCTTCTTCAACCGTTGAACGTTCCTCTTCATACAACTAAAACCCATCTCTCTGTTTCTCTCTAGCTTTTCAACTTCATCATCTTGACTACTTCAATCTCAATATTCAACACCTCCGTCGCCGGAATATTCTTCTTCCGACAACACACAGCGACCGCCGGTCATCCACTCCAACTGATCACAGGTCAAATTACTTTTCTCCTCTTTACTTTTGCGTACATCCCGCGAAAATTTCAAATTCTGTTTCGTAATGTTTGAATTGTCGGCTACAATTTCTAATTCACTCTGAAGTTTCAACTTCGAGGTGAGATTTAACGCCATTAATGGCGAAAGAAGCTTAATCAGTTGTTTTGAATTTGTTTATTCGCGTTTCTACGGTATCCGAGATCACTGAGATGAATAAAAACAATAAAATCAATCTCAGTGCAGGTCTAATTAGAAAAATATATGATGTAGAGACATAGAGTAATATATTCTGCGAAATCCAGACGCTACATCATGTACGGTACTCAGAAAAATATTACTCGTGTATTATATTATAGTTTTTGTGATTTATATCAGGTTTCTTCGTCGGTTCTTAGCATCTGTTTGCAATTTTGAATTTGAATTACATATTTCAGCTATAGTAAGGGTTAGAAAACAATAATAATAAAATATTTCGTGTTGGAAACTTTGGATTTGATGTTACGTGAGGTGTGGACCAGCTTTGATATATTTTGATGTATATATGTTTGAGTCTGTGTGAATGGATTCAGTGAATCAAAGAGGAAGAGGGACAATGATCGGTTTTGGCACATGGTGTTCTATGGATGCTTCCTAATTCCTTGATTTATTGCATCATTACATGCTTGTTTTCCTGTAGTTTTGGTATTGATCTTCGGCTGTAAGTCTGTAAATGTAAAATTAGGGTTTAATGAGTTGAAGTCCAAATTGTTATGTGAAGACAAATTCTGATTGTATTATCGTATTCAGTGCAAAAAAACAAAGATTAAATCTGGACAATTTGGTGCTATCGTTGTTTTCATCATAAATGATTTGAGATTTTATTGTGTTTTCTACCATAACTCCCTGCAACTCATTTAGCTTTCAGTCTTGTCGACCATAGCAAATCCGTGAAAGAGATTACAGGTGGCACTTGCACTATTGTGTTTTTTAGCACCATTTTTCTTATACTACGCACCCCTCCATCTGTTATCTTCCTCACCTTCTTCTATTCTCATTACTGACTGAAGGGTTGCACCAATAGAACAACCCTACTGTGGATGATTAAAGCTGTAAGTGTCATTAGCAAAGTGTAATTTACTTTATTGTTACTTATTGTGATTGGGGTTTGATATGATCATGTTTTGGGTGTTATAATGATTTAAAGATACTCATTTGCTTTAGTTTGTTCAAAGTTTCAAAAGGCTTCTCATTCTCAGATCTGTCTGCCTGTAAAGAGGTGTACTTTTTATCCTTTTTCTTTATTCATCATAATATCTTCTTTCTGTTTGTGAATGTTGCAGAGGAAAGCAAAAATCATCGTCTTTAATTCTTTTTAACAAGTTAGTGGAACTGTGGGTTGTTCTTGATACAAGACATCAATGTGGTTGAATTTGAATAGAGTGGATGGATGCATATGAATCAAATCAAGCATTCAACACCCGAAAACAATCATCGTTTCATGAAAAGAACAATGGAAGAATCATCAGTTCTCGTTATAAATCACCTACACCACGACGTTTTCCATCTCCAAACACCACAAGAACAGTTACACCCCCAGCGCCTGCTCCAAAGAGAGCTGTGTCAACTGGGAGAAGGCCGCCAACAACACCGCCATCACCGCCAAGCCCCACTACCCCGGTTCATGACACATCTGTATACGCAGAACTTGCAGCCCAAAAGGGCAGTGGTAATAAATTACCGGAGTCTTTATGGCCTTCAAGAATGCGCAGCCTGAGTGTTGCTTTTCAGTCTAATACATTCTCAATGCCGGTTATTAAGAAAGAAAAGCCTCCCCCTCAGGCGGTTTATGATCGCACTTTGAAGCCATCTTCAAATGTATCATCACCTACCTATAGAAAGTCTACACCGGAGAGAAAAAGAAGTCCACTCACTCGAAAAAATCTGATTGATCAATCAGAGAATTCTAAACCTCTAGATGGATTACATTCTAGAACAATCGATCAGCATAGATGGCCTAGCAGAACAGCTAATTCTAATTTTCTGAACAAAAACACTGATCTACCTGATGAAAGTATGAACAAAATCATCACTCCAAATCTCAGGAGAATGTCCAATCTTGTTTCATCAGCTTCATTGGAGAAAAATGGTGGATTCTTATCACCGTCTTCACCAAATAAGTCATCTGGTGTTACGCTAGGGGTTAGTCCATCACGAACCAGGGTCATGAGCTCCGCATCTTCTCGAGCGGCCAGTCCTAATCACATGAGGTCATCTAGTCCTTCAAGGCAATTATGCAATTCGAATACAGTTTCTGTTCTCACTTTTGTAGCTGACATGAAAAAGGGGAAGAAAGTTGCAACCCGTTTAGAAGATGCTCATCATCTACGGCTACTGTATAACAGGCAAGTGCAATGGCGGTTTATTAATGCTAGTGCAGAAGCTGTGTTGCATTCTCAAAAAGTATCAGCTGAGGTTGGTTTTGTCACATCCGTTTACCATTTCAAGGGCAATTGATCGAATTATTGATGTCTTATTTCATCATGTAGAAATCTTTAATTAGTGCCCAGAGAACTATATCTAGACTCCAAGATTCAGTAGCTGCAAAGAGGATGAACATCTGTCAGCTGAAAATGCAGCTCAAGCTTTACTTGGCTTTAAACCAACATGTAAGCAAAAAATTTAGGGTTTAGTTTCGCATTATTCTCTTGTTTGACAAAAATATTTGACTGAGTTTTTGTTCGGTGTCGTCTTAGATTGTCTATCTCAATCAATGGTGTTCAATAGAAAGGGAGCACAATTTTGCATTACATGGTGCTATTGAAGATCTACAAGTTAGCACTCTAAGGCTTCCTGTCACCGGATTTGCAACTGTTAGTTATATATTTCTAAAATCCTCTTTCTATCATTTTATACACATTATTGCTATATAAAGTACACTTATATTTAGAACAATTTACAGGCAAATGTTCAAAGTGTCAAATCAGCTCTTTACTCAGCCATCCAAGTAATGCAGACAATTGGATCATCCATACAATCTACACTATCAAGAGTGAGATTTGTGTCATTTTAATATTTAAAAGAAACAATATATCTAATTATCATATAAATTTTTCGTGCAAGAATATTTGCAGGGCTTTATATGCATTTCATTCATATCATCTTTCCCTTTTTACAGCTGGATGGAACAAATTGGCTGGTTTGTGAACTTGCTACTGTAACAGCACAAGAAAGGGCTCATCTTGATCAATGTGGAGCTTTAATGGCTTCTGCATCTTCTCTGCAGGTAATTTTACATTTATTGCATTATTAATCTATAAAATATATTTAAAAACAAAAGGCAGTCTCCTTTTTTCCAAAAATAAGATTTGTGTACAAACACAAAAACTTGCTTCCAATCCAAGCAAAAGCAAAAAAGCTCATGATGCATTATTGTTACAAAATCATGGTTTCCTGGGTCAGTTGTCTTTAGAGTTTGGGGACAACCCTTATCTTTTTTGAGCATGATGGTTACATTCTGTTGGAGCATTATGGGCATTAACCCTTAGCTCAAGTGGTCCTTTGCCATCTTGCCCTGTGCCATTAAATTCACTGGTATGTCCCTAATGAGATGTTACTGTCTCATTAGGTGGTTTGTCTTCCCTCCCACTTTTACAATAATGGCGTGAATGGTACGCTAGCCAAGTTGCCATGTTAAATATATAATAAAAATTGCAACAATTTTTGCTTTTGGTTGTTAAAAATATTTCACTGTTTCCTTTCCTGAAAATTCCTTCAAATTTTAGGATACTCATGTAACAATTATATAATTTCCCATATATCAGTTTCTTATAATAACTTTATAAGTTGTCTGTCACATTTACATGATTAGACAAAACATGTAGAACTCAACAAACTTTTGAAAAATATCCCATCTCACATTGATGAGATATAAAAGTTGTGCAAAAGAAATTGACAAGATCTCACTTTCCAAATTTAACGGGGTTACATCAGGTGTTCTTTTCATTAATAAACAGCAAATGTTCTTTCGGTTGACGGTTCATAATTTATAATGATATTTTTTGTGCATACAGGTAGAGGAATACAGCCTTAGGACACATCTGGTACAGTTGAAACAAGACTTGAAGAGGCCACATGACCTTCACTAACTTCAATATAATTGGTTATTTTGTCTTACAACCAAGCAAACAAAATACATGGTGTGACTGTATGTGTGTGTACATGTGTGATTCTTTTCTCCCCTGAGGGTGTGAAATGAAAATGTATCTAGTTGATAATGAATCCATGGCATTGGTTATAGCTTCACAAATTATATGCAAACACAAACTATAGGTTTTGTTTTTTAGATTAAAAGACATGAGTTAGTTTATGTTTTCTTTCTTTAAAAGTATTATATATGAGATTCACATCTTGTAAATTTTTTTTACTTAATTGCCTAGTTTAAAGAAATCAATCATACTGGCAATGTTTTATATTTAGATATAAGTCCAGTGCCTTTTTATTATTGTTAATTGAATTTGATTTGGACATACACAAATTTGAAGTTAAAAGCCATGTTTAAATTCAAACTCATTAAACAGAGTAGTGTGTTTAGATTCGGGTTGACGTGTTTAAATGTTTAATTAAACATGTTGAATGTTTAAGTTTAGAATTAGAAAATAACAATATATATTTCATAAGATTAAACCACCAACCTGTTTAACTCATTTTTTGAAACCAGTCAACTCGTTTATGACATGTTTAACTAGTTTACAATTTGATTGCAGCGCGCCACCCAAAAACTTGCTTCAAATTTATCAATCCATTTGACTCGTATAGGTAAATGGATTATATGGGCCGGTTCAAACTACACGATGTTAAGTGTGTCCACTCTAGAAGTGATACGTCAAGAATAAATATTTGGTCGTTTGCTTCTCATTGTATGAAAACCTCTTGAGGTTCTTATATTGTTCAACCATCATGGAGATTGTTCATGTGATGATTTGCATATAGATTGCGTTTGCAATGATTCTTCATGACAGGAACAGGATTTGGATTAAAAATATGATGAAAACAGTAGTTAGTTACTATCATGCATCTTATTCTGTCTATATCGCGTTTGCATAGTTTTTTATATTTGAATCCATACGCGTTTCAGCAATAACATTCTTTTCACTAACTAACGATATATAGCATTCGTCATTTGATTCTGTAAAGTAGTTGCTGAAAGCATTCATGATATAGCTACTTGAAATCTTGATAATACAAACACTCTTCAACTGAAACAGGAAGCTGAGTACAATTCATCATTTGAACAAAACTTTTCGAGTCTGAATGCATTTCAGCAATTGAGTCCACACTGCTTGACATCAGGCCCTTTAGTTTTCAACACAAACGGGTCAATCCGAACCCACAACAACGAGAAGATTGAGGCCAGAAGAATAGACCATATAACCACAATCGTTGGTGTCCTGTTCTGCTTTCCCATGAGACCTTTGAGAAACGGGTAAAGATGAACAATCACCCAAAATGCAAAAAACAGCTTCCCAAACAAAGGCCCCCATGACTGATAACCATTGTTTATAGCATCAGATATACCCGCCACGACCCCGACCATGTTGACGATCAGAATAGTAGTTGGCGGGATCAGCAGTGTTGTCCATTTAAACGCATATAACTCCCCAAAATCCTCATCATCTGCTGCTTTAGATGTGACTGTGAAGTTCGTGTCTATTCCAGCCAAAACTTTTAACAGACCTTGTATAACAGCAAACAGGTGAGCTGATACGCCACCAATGACCCAAAACTGCTCGTTTCTCCACCATTCTTCAATGCTGACTCCACTCCATCTCAGCTCAAGAATGCCCGTCGCGAAAATGGACAGGAAAAGAGAAATGAAGAAGAGACTTGCCAATGTGCTTATCTGAATCAAAGTTTAAAGTTTATTAAGATTGTACAAAAATGTTATTTAAGTTGAAAATGTAACTGTATTTGCTCGTACCTCGGGCATAATAAACTTTCCGGTGAGCAGGCAAATGGCAGGGAGGGTACAGTATGCAAGAAGCGGAAGAGCAGTGAAGGGATAAACCGTTGTGTTTACATAAGCAAACCTTTCGAGCCACTTGAGATTGCCTCCTTTGTAACCATACAGAAGCGGGCTGTGTCGACTGAAAAAGATCTCAACTGAACCCAAAGCCCACCGCAGAACTTGGTTAAGTCGATCTGATAGATTGATAGGAGCTGACCCTTTAAATGCAGGTCTTTTTGGCATACAGTATATAGACCTCCAGCCCCGACAATGCATCTTGAAGCCCGTTAGAATATCCTCTGTGATCGACCCATAAATCCAGCCCAACTGCATAGTAAAGAGACTTTAGAATCATGGAAATATTAACAGCTTGGAAAAGTAGGATTTTACTTTTACCTCTAAACCCCATTCGGTCTTGTCTTCATACCCGCAACTGATCACGTGAATGGCTTCTTTGAGAAGTGAGGCCGGGCTCGAGGATGGTGGGACCCCACCATCTACCATCAAAGTTGAGGTGACGAAGATAGCTGATTGTCCAAACTTCTTTTCGAAGTTCATTTGAGACTTCAAAAGTTCTTTATCGTCATCATTATATCCTGATCAAGAGACACATATAAGTTGATTAATAATACATAATATCTTTAGCAGACTATAAAAACGTCAACATACCTTGGATGTTTTCTGCATCTCCTCCCGATCCATGTTTTTCATACTTTGGATTCTTCCTACGGCGTCCAAAACATGGGCAACAATCACAACTTACCATTTTTGGCCTTTTGGGTCCCTTTGGTGGATCATAACCATATAAGGCTTGTCTTCTGAAAACACATCCTGTACCAACATACACCGGGCCTTGAATTCCATCTAGACCTTTCATGTTAATCTGTAACAGGTAAAAACTACGTTAACCAAGAAACATAACTCGTTCGGCTGGCAGAACCAGAACTTTTCAACAAACGGGTCAACAAGAAAAAAATGACCCGTTTGGCGGGTTAACAGACTGTAGACCCCCTTTAATTCTGCACATCATACTTTCATATGTTTTGTGGACTTACATCAAAGAAAACAGTGTTCCTGTTCGCGTATCGATCATGTCTGTCTATACCATCAAACCTTTGTGGAAACTGAACATAACAGACTTTTCTTCCTATCTGTGGATCCATTAAGAAACACATTGCTTCTCTTACAGCCTTGCTGTTGTTTAGGTAATGATCACAATCCAAGTTCAACATAAATGGAGCATTTGTTAGAACTCCCGAGACCCGAACCTGTAAGTTCAGACAGTTACATATTCGGGCTACTTTTAACACTGACATGATGATATAATAATGCACTGCTTATGGTTTTTAACTTACCAAAGCATTCATAGCACCAGCTTTCTTGTGATGCTGAAAACCAGGCCTCTTTTCGCGAGAAACATACACAAGACGAGGAAGCTCGTGTCCTTCGACATCTGTCCCGCCACTCTGGCCAAGAAAAACTTGAATCATTCCCGGGTGATCTTTCGTGTTGTTCCCAGGCCATGGTGTCCCATCTTGCATGATCCAACCTTCTGCAGGTGCTTTCATGGCTTTTGCTACTAGTGCATTGATCCGAACCTTGAATTCTTCGTATTCTCTCTGCAGCTCATCGAATTTGAATCGTTAAAACAACAATGAAAAAGAAAGCAGCATGTTGATTATGTTTACAGACCTTCATGGCTCGGCGTTCCTTGACGAATGTGGGCTGAACTTTATCCTTGAGGTAATCGATTTTGTCCGAGAAGTACATTTCAGGTGCCCGCGGTTCAATGGCAAATTTCTTACAAAATGGAACCCATTTTCGCGCGAATTCTGCAGTTTCTGATAGTGATTCAAAGGTAAGCATTGAAGCTCCATCATCAGATATGTAACATGATATTTTATCAACAGGATAGTCCATAGCTAAGATTGATAACACTGTGTTAGCTGTGACAAGAGGAGGTTCCTTCAATGGATCCACTGTACTCACGAATACATCCACGGGGCATAACATATTCGGTTCACCTTCCCTTTCATACCTGCATCAGAAAATGAAGTTAAAATGGACTTCAGGTGAGTTTTGACCCGTTTGAGATAAAACACAACCAAACTGGTCAATTCATAAGTAAACAGATCAAAACTGTCATCTCTGGCATTGAAAGTACCTGAGAGAAAGGCGATCAAGATACGTCTCGCGATCAATGGGGAACCATTTGGGGAACTGATCCAAGATCCAAGAGAAAGCAAACCAGATCTCACAGATAACAGAAGTTAACCATAACCCGAATGCATCATGCACAGGGTTCAACAGTCTATACCGAAGAAAGATTGCCAGTATAAACAGACGAGCCACGATCACCATCCGGTAAGGATTGATCTTGCTAGATGCAATTGGTACTTTTCTTGAAAGTGGCTGTCTTGCTTCATCTAACCTGCATCAGTAACATTCAAACATCAAACATCCATTTTTCATGCAAATTTTAACATTTTCTTGACATACATTGCCATATCAGGATCCACTGAATCATCAATTTCAGTCGCGAGATTCCCTTGCTGCATTTTCCACTCATCCATTCTTTCTTTCCATCCCCCCTCTTTCTTTTCATCCCATCTTCCACTTCCTGTAACAATCTTTATTCAATTATTCGTTCATAAAGCATATGTCAAAAGATCGATTGATTGAATCCAACATCATAAACATACCATACTCAGGCGACCCATAAGGATGCACGCGCTTATGGAGTGATGATAACATCTGCTCTCCATGAGGTTGGCTTGATATTGGAAACTCACCACTTACCTGCATCCATCACATAGTTTTGATCTTAAAATCTTATATAGATTTTACATTTTCGCCGTAACCAGTGGAAGTCAAGATGGTCCACTAACCCTTCGATCACCAGAATTCGTCAGATTTTTTATAAAATCCAAGTTTTCTAAAAAAAACATGAGTCAGACCCTTAACTGTATTCAATGACAAAAGTACTTTAGCAAGGGTACTAATTAACCCCTCTGACCAAAAAGTTCTGGTTCTCCATTCTACGTCTGACATCAAGTTTTCTAGCAAAAGATCGAAGAGTTTTCGTGCTTACGTGTCCGGATCTGCCAGCAATAACAGGAGGATATTGAGCATTATCATCATCTTCGGGTCCTCGACCATAGCTCATCTTCCCATGAAGCATTGCTTCTGCAATGGTGTTGTTCTTGTTATGTTCATCATCTATGTTGAACTCATGCTCAATATCATCCACATCTTCTTCATCATCATCACCCTCAACCCTTGGACTGCCTACAAGTGTTATATAATATATACAAACATCAATTAATAACTCAATAAATTCTATTGCATTTGGTTTATTGGTTAATATCAAAACTGATGCATATTGACTGCTGAGGCCAAAGGGGTCAAACTTTAGTCACCTTTGAGACGTTTGTATCTAGTTTTGCATTGAGGGCAGTTCTGACTGCCCTCTCTTCTTTCATACTCGTAACACGGGCGACAGACTGGAAAACCGCACTCGTTACAGGCTACGAACAAATCTCCATCAACGGTTAGACCGATCTCGTCACCACATATTTCACAAACTTGACCAGTCATATCCTTCAAAGGCTTAGGCTGGTCAAACATCAAATGTCACTCAAAATATTAATTATTATCTACCTTCACAAACATTAAAAAAAAACTAAACTTGCATGATGGATTCAAAGCATGTGATATGCATACCTCTTCGTGGCCGTGGATGACGACGAGCTCATTGCGGTTGTGAGAACCGGCGACTAGACCGGCGCTGGCTTGCATGGTGGTGGTGGTGGTGGGAATGAATTGAGGTGGTGAAGGGTTGTTTTTAATATAAGAGTTAGAGGGTGTGGTGTAGTAAGTTGTTTTCATGCTTTTTTTTTAGATTGAATGTGTCCCTCATACACCTAACTGGAGTGAGGTGGTGTGTTGTTGTTTGTTGGTTGCAGGGTCTCCATTGCCTTGAAGTTAAGTTAAGTTCTTCCATTTTGTTTTTCTTCAACTACCTTCAAAGCTTCAATTCTAATGCATTATTCTTTTTTTTGTTTTAATTAATGAATTTAATTTGCTTTAAATATGCAATATTGCAATATTTCCTAATTTTTATTAACTTTATTGTTTTAACTTTTTTAATTAATAATTTTTTTTACGATTGGTAAGGTTTCTTTATATTTTTTTACTTTATCCTTTTTCAATTGCTTTTTATATACTTTTAAATAGTTTTTTTTTGTCTATTATAAGACTTTAAACTCTCGACATCTGATGAATGAATGATCTATTTTACACCGAGATATTATTAGACCAAATATCTTCGGCTTATCTATTCTATCTAAAATTAGTGTTTAAAAATTTTGTTTGAGCATTATTGTAAGCTAAAATTTACCTTGAAACACATAGATTCTATATTTCTATAGTACCATACTACCATTGCCACTCTAACTAGGCTTTGAGAAAGAGCAAAAACTGGCTCCAAAGACACCCCAAAAATGTGCATACTCTCTCTTCCCTTTGACATAGCCGGTTATGAACGTTATTACATAATAACGTTCATCCTCGTGTTTTTCATCCATATAATTCTCTTACTCTTAGAAAATGAGTTAGAATTCGTTGTTGTAGATGACAATACATGTACATTTTTTTACCGTGCTATATCTTTTTAAAACAATTTTTACAATATTTAATTCCACCAAACCTTAAACTTATAAGGATTTAAACTCACATCACTTTTTAAAATACTAGACCATTAGGTCATGGGTAACTTTAAGCATTTTAGCTAAACACTTATTTGAAGATGGAATTGTATTATAAAATTTTGATTAGTATATGAGATGCCGAGGTGCTGGTATGAAAAGAAATGAATGATGTATTCCCACTTGACAGAAATGGAAGGGTATGCTATCTCTCATTTTTTTATCAACAATTGACAATATCATAATTGACCGAATAACTTTCCATGTGATATTTTGTTAGTACAAAACAATTGTACCAATACCATCCTAGAAAATAAGAGGGTATAACTACATATGTTTTCATGTTACCCGAATTTAAATTGTAGATGATATGTGACAACATACCACATGTATTATTTGATCTTTCCCAATAACGATCAAATCTTGATCTTGGCCCTAGGTATTCGATTAGCAAGCTATTTCTTAGTTATGTGACAAGCAAAACCATTAGTGATCGTTTCTAAACTCTCTAAAATAAAAAAGTGATAATAAAAAACTGGTTGTTGTGAAACTAAAAGGGAGAATTACATATTTTTTCCTACAAACTTCATCAATTACATATATATACTTATTTTTAAAGAAATAGGTTCAAATACAAAATGTATTTTTGCTACAAAGTGTGAGAAGACACAATAAGTCAAAAAAATCACAAAAAAAAAATTATATCTCATAATCTAAGTCGAATTTCAAAAAAATAATTCGGAGCTTTTGTTCCCCTGGCGATCCTCACTAAGAAAAAAAATAAACAAAAAATAAAAAAAATTAACGTTTTATTATCGTGTCATTTATAAAAGACACAATGACGTCATTGTGTCATTACGAAAGACACAATGACGTCATTGTGTCATTATGAAAGACACAATGACGTCATTGTGTCATACAAAGACACAATGAATTTTTTTTATTTTTATTTATTTTTTCTGAAAGAGGACGACGAGAGGAACAGAGACTCCGAATTACTTTTTTGAAATTCGATTTAGATTGTGAGATATAATTTTTTTGTGACTCTTTTAGCCTCATTGTGTCTTCTCACACTTTGTAGCAAAAATACACTTTGTATAATAACCTCACCCTATTTTAAAATTTTAATTACATATGTACCTAAATTAAAAGTTTAATTACATATATCTCCTTCTAAAATTTAGTTAATTACATATATACTTAAACTAAAAGTTTAATTACATATATCCGCTTTATTAAACATAAATATTATATATTTATCCATTTGATTA
>BJCO01000131.1:0-14485 GCA_018326465.1 Flaveria floridana | reverse complement strand
ACAAAATAAATACAAACTTTGCACATTTAACACTTTTCACCCTTCCACTTTTAGTTGACTTTCTTTTCTCTCTTTTTCCTTCTCTTTTATTCTTTTATTTCTTTAACAAATAAAATACGGGTGTTATACTTGCCGGGGAATTTCAGTATCTCACCATCACCAGATCGGATATCTCTTATGCGGTTCAATAAGTTTGTTTTTTATTCATGCACCACGAGAGCCACATCTTGCATTTATGAGACGGGTCTTATGGTACATACATGGCATAATCATTTTTGGTCTCAGGATTACGGATTCTCCAAATTCCTCCTTAATCGCTTACTCTGATGCTGATTGGGGAGGTTGTCCCGGGTATTGCATATTGTTGGGTGATAATCTAATTTCATGGTCCTTCAAACATCAACCGACAATCTCATGCTCCAGTGCTGAAGCCGAGTATCGGGGGGCATCCAATGCAGTCGCTGAAGCAACTTGTGTCTATAACTTACTTTTAGAACTACATGTACCGGTTCATAAAGATACTATGGCATACTATGACAATGTCTCAACAATTTACTTAATAGGTAATCCGGTTCAACACCAGCATACAAAACATTTGGAGATGGATGTACACTTTGTTCGTGAGAAAGTTCAGATTGGCCACATACGCGTTCTTTATGTTCCATCCTCACTTCAGTATGCAGACATCTTTACAAAAGGGCTTCCAAGACATCTGTTCGACTCATTTCGGTCCAGCTTAAACGTCTCGGAGTATCGACGTTCCAGCTGAGGGGAAATATTAATGGAACATATTTAACTATATTTGTATTTGATTGAGTCTTAATTAGTTCCTATGCTTAAGCCTTAATTTATGTTTGACAATGCTTATATATAAGGTCAAATGTTCTTTGTTAATCAGTGAATAAAAATAATTCCATTATCTTTCATTAAGATGGTGTTTTAGTTGATTATGGATTTGACTAATATATCACATGAGTTGATTCAAAACTCTCTTCTAATAGCAACTTAATTAATATTTCTAGTGCATATTGTCATGTGTTGATGAGTTTGCATGCATAGTTGCAGGATCGATACGGGTCACTCAACACAAGTGCTCTCTTAAACTCACTAAGTTACACTCAAATGATGAAGCAGAATCCTCTAAGAGTTGATAATAATATATTAAGTAAGCAAGACACAAGAAATGGTTTTCAAGATACTTGTATATATTAATTCTCAACTCAAAGTTACAAGACTCTTACAAGCATGCCCTTATGAGATTATAATGAGAACTATATATACTACTATCTATAGTCGGTTATACATAATATTACCAGCTGGAAACTTACTTACTAAACAAATACTACATTGTTAGTAGTAAGGTGTCTAGAATAAAATACTATCCTAGATAAGGTAGTCATGACATGTCCATGACTTACCTTTTTGTTTACCAATTAAAGTTAGTAACTGTACTAACTGATAAGGAATGAATAGTGAACTAAAGCATGGTCCACTACATGGGCGTGGGAAAACACCATGTAGTATCTCTGAGGTTGCAGCGGCTTGTCAGATAGACCATGCTAATATCTACTAGTTTATAGTAGATTCTTCCAAAGTTTAACTGGGTTCAGAAGAACAAGTTCTTCTGAAGCCACTTATACTTTGGAAGAGTCTACTTATTCTGAGACTTGTGCTGGACTTCAATGCTTTATGCTTCGAAATTCATTGTCTTGAAATCTTCTAAGTGTTGATCTTTGGAAGAGAGATGACTATGTATTCGGAAGACATGATTCCTCTTCAGAAGTTCTTTTATCTTTGATCTTTGGAAGTTCAACTTTTGTCTTCGGAAGTCTTTCACAGTTACACTAAAATTGTTCTAAGTGTGGTTTTGGTTGCACCAGCCTCATATATCCTAACAAACTCTCCCTAAGCTGATGCTATAAAAACCTCACCGTCTTTTACTTTTCAAAACTTTTAGCACCAAAGAGAGCAGATATTTGTCTGTCTCCTTCTTATTTCAAAAAGTGGTGCTGAGAAGTTGGAACAGATCATTTATTGATAACAGGTTCAGTCTGTTACTTTGGATCATATGTACCCTTTGTTGTGGCCCTCGGAAGAGAGATAGTTGACGGGAGTTGTAGTCATACTCCTATCTAACTTTAGGTTCCAAGTCAGGACCTTCAATCATTTGAAGGAAAGTCTTTCCTTTGATTGTCCCTTCCTTTTCAACCTGCTCTCTTAGCTTCAACTCTTCTTCAATCCTTGCTCTTGCAGTTAACCCAGCATGGTGAAGGCTACTCAAAGATTTCGAATGTGAGCAGCTATCTGAGAGTTGGAGGGTTTGGAGAATGGCTTCTCTGTTAACTCAGCAATATCAAACCTGCTTGATTGAAGCAGAGATGTAGTGTTAAGTCTATTGACTTGGCATTCTCTCTTTCCACAATGAAGTTGGGTAAAGAGGTTTCAAACCTCCATTGGACAATTCCTTTCCTGGGGAATAAGGGGTTGATTTGGCAGCTTGTTCCCTTTCTTGGTGTACAATAGAGTCACCAGTCTTCTTCTTAGTTTCTTTTCTTCATTTAGTGAATCATAGTTGACTGCTAAGAGCTGAAGTGCCTGGTCCAGAGTTCCCGTAGGCGAATCAAGAAATTCATCTCTTATGAGGGAACTGGAGGATTCCTCAACAAATGTTAACTTGATGGACTCCTCTACATAAAAGGTTTCGCTCAGAGTAGTACAATTTACGAGCTTTTTCTTGATTTCCTTGAATTCCTCCAAGGTCAGAGGTTTACTTGGCTTAGAGGATGGCTTAGGTAATGAGTGAGTTGTTAATTGTTGGGTAGAAGAGGGTTGAGTTCTAGGAAGTGTTTTGGGTTTTAAGATGGGTAGTGGAGGTGGTTGTTATGAGGCAATGGGTGATGAGGGTATGGCTGATGGTATAGGTTTAGGGGTGTAGGGTTTAGTGTTTGGTTTAGTTTTTATTAGGAAGGGAAAGTGTGTTGGCTCATGTTTAGTTTGGGGTTGAGATTGAGGTGTAGGTTTGGGTGTTATTCTCTGAGAACTTGAGTAAACCTCCTTCCTTCTTCCTGAGCGAATGTCAGCTTTGATGTCACTGACATGTCACTGCAGGGTCCTATCAGACATGGGACCAACTTGTATGCCAAAGAAGCCATGTATGCTTTCATCCATGCTCTGTCTCCCATCTTCTTGGCCGTAACAAGTTGGGCTTCTTCCTTCTTCTTCTTTGCCTTAAGCTTTTCCCTATCAGCCTTTCTCCACTCCTTGTCCATTTGATCTTGTTCTTTGTTGAAAAGCCACAAGATCATGTCGTTCTCATGAGGAGCTAGTTCTTCAAAATAGTAGCCCCTAGAACTTAAGAAGGCTACCCTTTCTCTTCTCATCTGCTGTTCAGCTTCCTTTTTCTTCCTATTCTCCTCCTCTTCTAAGGCTAACCTTGTTGCTTCATCTTGTCCATTTTGCAGTAGGGTTGCCTTTTCTTACTCTACGAGCTCCTCAAGTGTTAAGAGGAGCACATCTTCATTAGCTACACCTAGATTGACAAGATTTTTGATAGTCTCCACTCTCTTCATGTTATTGATAGCCTCTGGGGCTGCCATAACTGCTTTGCTACTTGTAGCTAGTAGCTTTCCAGTAGGGAGTTTACCTTTCCTTTTGAGCTTCTCCATCCTTTCCTCTTCTAACAATTCTTCCGTAGACATCTTTCTTTTGCCTTTGATGTCTTTAGAAGCTTGAGTCTTTAGAGACTTTGTTGTAGAGGATTCAGGTTGGTGAGTGGTGATTTGAGCATATGATGATGAAGGTGGTTGAGCAGGAGGAGTTGTGAGATAGTCTTCACTATTTATCTCAGAGGCTAGTTCAAGAATTGCCTTTATGATAATTAGATCATCAGACAAGGAAGATAGTCCTTTCGCAGCTTGGACTTCAACTTCAGAAGTTAGTGATTATTCTTCCGCAGCTTGGTCTTCAGCTTCAGAAGTTGGAAGGATTGCACTACCTGCCCTAACTGATTCAATTACCAGGCCATCAGTCCCTATATCCCATTTGAAATCAAGCTCAGGTTCAATATGGACCTTAGGTTGACTAACTCCTTCCTCAATGGTAGGAGGTGCATTCAACCTTTGAAGCTCCTCAACTCTAAAGTAAGCCATAATCACATCTGGACTTGGTTGTTCAAATAAAGATCTCATTAGGAATGTAGTCAGGAATTTGTTAAGATCCATGAGTATTTTTGGGTTCACTTGAAGTATGATTGGAGGTGGCTTAGGGAAAACATTTGGTTTTTGAGCAGGGTATTTTGAAGAAAGGGTTGTAAGAGCCAAACTTTGCTCTATATGAGTTTCACTCTAAACATTCTCCCTCTTTTTGGTAGCATCATCTTGAGAGTTGATGAGCTGGAGGAAGAAGTTAGAGAGACTTGGATTGGTACATGCCTAACAGATCTCTCAATTTGTGTCTCAGCTAGTTGAGCCTTGAGATACTCAATCTCAAGTTGCTGAGTGGCAGACCTATCTTCTAAAGTCTTAACCTTTGATTCAAGATTTAAGACTTTAGAAAGTAAGTCACTTATTATGAGTTGCATACTTCCCTCATCTTCTTTAAAGGAATCATGGGGAGATGAGATAACATACCTTGTATGTTTATCTTCACCACCAGTTATAGTTTCTTGCCACCCTGGTTTCCTCTACGAAGTGATGTCTCTTTCAGAGTCATCAATAGGCAAAGTTGTCATAGATTCAGTCTCATAGATGTTACCACTGTCCTGATAGGCCATTGAGACATTCTTAGTTGTGGCAGCTGGTTCTACATGAGTCCCCTCCATATCAGTGGGACTCACCTCAGTTTGGCTTTGTTGATGGGGGGCTAGAAGTCAAAGGATCCTTTAGGCTCAGTTGATCTTTGGATGGGTGTTACAGATCAACATCATGGCCTTGGAGGAACATGAAATCCTCATCAGTACTGGTAAGTAGGTCAATAAGGATATGGGAGTTATGCCTAATGAACCAGGACCTTAACCAATATCTAGAGGCCTAGAGCCTATGATTTGGTTGTCCTGTATTAGTTGCTCAGGGGAGTATTGTGACTCATCCTGAGGGCTTTCAGCTCGGGTTTGGGGCTCATGGGATTGAGACTGAGGAGACTCAATACCCATATTGAGGTCAATGGTGAAGTATGGTTGGGCCTTAGACTGAGTGGGAGCCCATTCTTCCACTCTAGTCTTTTTGGATGGAACAAGAGATGCTTGTTCAATTAGAGAAGATTGAACAAGGGTTCACTTGGGACGTCTCTGGTATGCCTGTTTGATGGGACAAGGAAGTAGAGTTGGTAGTGAAATAGGTGGTGCTAGTGTGGGTTCATCACCTGTGGGGTTTACAGGGATGTCACCAGGAGCCATCGGCTCGATCATACCTGGAAGGAGTGCAGTATATCTTCCGGTGAAGTTGGTGGACACCCTCTTTAGAACTTTGAAGATGGCCGGCCTCATGGGAGGGATAGAAAGAGTAGCTGCACAGACAAGCTTCTCTTGATCCAGCTCGCAGGTGATGATATGTTGAACGAACCTAGGATATATATGTCTCCCTTTGAAGATTCCCCTGAGGTTATTTAGCACAAACCTGGAATAGTTGAATCGAAGGCCTTTTGCAAACCCATGAACTAGGCATCCTAGGTCATAGGGAATTTGATTCCATCCCCCTAATTTGTTAGATAGATAGTGAAGAACGATGTGGAGAAGGATCTTTCAGTTGTAGGAGAAGTTGAACTTGTAGACCGTTAACCTGCTCATATTGCCACCATACCCCATTTAGGTATAGGTGTCCTCCTAATCAGATATGGGGAATTCCATAGGAGAACCCTCATCATGAAGCTCTAAGTGCTCCCTGATAGTCTGTTCAGATACCAATTCTTGGCCACAGATTCTTGACCTAATAACCCTAACTCTGTTTAGGGTGTCAATCTAACCATTAGCCCAAAACTCGGCCATCTGGTTGAAGTAACGGTGGGGTTCATGGTGAGGGTTGTGTAATAGGTGGACTAAATCAGAAACTGAATGATTTCGGAGAAGTCGACATCCTTTGAGGAGTCAAGGATCACGACTTGGTTATGCTATGGGTTTAAAGCCATTGTTGAAAGAGATCGGGAATAATAGAGTAAGTCTGAGAAAGCGAGAGTGAAGATGAAGAGGTATTAGGGCTTGCAAATGGGTAAAAGGATTAATGAGAGATGTTGGAAGTATTTAAGTATGGTAAAATGGCAGATGGATAAGGTGAAATGACAGTTTGGGGTATGATTTGAAAGGAGCGGTAAGGATAAGTCATTTAAATATTCCAACATCATTAAGAAAATCTTTACCTTTTTACAGAGTGGGGCCCAAAGATTTACGTTACACAGTAAAACTTTCTTCCGAGAGGATGAGTCTTCCGAGTGTAATATCTTCCAAAGCCAAACTTACATCCGAAGGTAAGATAGTCTTCTTTGGAGAGTAAGAAAGTTTTCTGAATGAAAAGTTTTATCACTTCGGAATAAGATATGATAATACTTTGAATGTTCTTCCGAAGCTTAAAACTTTTCCGAAGATAATACAAGTTTAGAGAAGTTTTCTTCGGAAGATAAGTAAAGATATCTTCCGAGGAAAGTTTCTCTTCGGAAGAACTCATACTTAGCAAATTTTGAAAGAAATACCTTTGTAACAGGGCTTAGATTGTTTGACATAGACAAAACACATATTAAAAGGTTTTTCATATGAGATAAGTTAGTCAATGTTAATCATCCCAATAGTTGTAATCCAATATTTAAATCTTTGTTCATCAAATGCTTTCGTGAACAAATTAGCATATTGTTCATTTGAGTCAACTTTGACTAGTTTGATCAGATGCTTCTCATAAACATCTCTAATACAGTGGTACCTGATGTCAATGTGTTTTGTCTTAGAGTGCTTGACCGGATTTTCTGTAATGGAAATGGCACTCTTGTTATCAATGTGAATGGGAGTCTCCATGAAATTGAAGCCATAATCCAACATCTTATTTTGAATCCACAGCAGCTGAGCACAACAACGAGCAACAGTGATGTATTCAGCTTCAGCAGTTGACGTTGAAACACAAGTTTGCTTCTTGCATTGCCAGGAGATTATCCTTCCACCAATAAATTGACATCCTTCTGATGTTGATTTCTTGTTGATAGAGATTAAAGTCTTGATTGACCAGAGGCCCAACTTGGGAACTCCTTTAAGGTATCTTAGGATTCTCAGCAACTAGATGAGACACCTTTAGAGCATCCTGATATGTTGCACAAAGGCAGGTTGCAAACATAATATTAGGTCTACTTGCTGTGACATACATCAGAGATCCATAACTACCCTGTACTGATATTGATCAGTGTCCTCCCCCTTGGAGTCAGGACAAAGATTGTGATTTCTAGGTATAGGTGTCTTTGCTGGATTGCAATCCTTCATTTCAAATCTTTCTAAAATGTCATTGACATATTTATATTGATTGATGTAGAACGCATCTTTCATCTGCTTCACTTGAATTCCAAGGAAAAAGTCCATTTTTCCCATGGAACTCGTCTCAAACTTCTTCTTCATAATGCTTTCAAAGTCTTTGCATATTTGGTCATTTGAGGAGCCGAATATGATGTCATCAACATAAACTTGTACTAGCAAAATATCTTTTCTAGAGTTCCTTATGAATAATGTCTTATCAATGGTACCTCTGGTGTAACCATTCTTTAGGATAAACTGAGACAAAGTCTCATACCACATCCTAGTTGCTTGGTGTAACCCATAAAGAGATTTTTTCCAACTTGCACACGTAGTTGGGATGCTGTGGGTCTTCAAATCCTGGAGGTTGGCACACATAGACTTCTCTGTCTATATCCCCATATAGAAAAGCACACTTGACATCAAGCTAGTAACCTGTAAAGTTCTTGGATGTTGCATAAGCAAGAAAGATCCTAATTGCCTCAAGTCTTGCAATAGGTGCAAAGACAATGGTGTAATCAATTCCTTCTTCTTAAGTGTATCCTTGAACTACTAGTCTTGCCTTGTTCTTGATAATCAATCATCTATCATCCTTTTTGTTTCTTAATACCCATTTTGTGCCAATAGGTACTTGACCAGATGGTAGTGGACATAGGTTCCAATCCTTTTGTCTTTTGAATTAAAGCAATTCCTCTTGTATTGATTCAACCCAACTACTATCCTTCAAAGCTTTTTCTACCTTCCTTGGTTCCATTTGTGAGAGGAAGCATAAGTACAAGCAGACATTTCCATTATGAGTTTGTCTTCTTGTTTTCACACATTCAGAAACGTCTCCAATGATGCTTTCAGCTGGGTGAGTGTTGTGAATCCTGAGCCTAGGGATTACATCCAATTGCATGGAGAGATCTAGATTTGAAAAGTTTTGCTCAAGATTATGAACATTTGGACCAGCTGGGGTTTCACATTCATTCAATGAGGACTGATTGAATGAAGGAGAAACAACATCAGTAGCCTTTTGATATGGAGTAGCATTAACAGTTGCCTATTCTTCCTGATTGCTACTTCCATCAGCTTGGTGTTGTGCAGTGTTTGAGTTGTCACTCGATGAGTTTTGAAGCTCACTTTGTTGACAACTGGTTGAAGCTCCACTTATTATTTTGATGGGAGCTTGATCTTTAGAAATCCATGGAGAACTTGGAAGAGGTCTGGGTAACTCAAACAGTTGATCATCATCTGAGTCATTTTGAGTTCCTGTTCTAGCTAAAACATTCTCATAAGAAGGTTTAGAGTTGTTTGGAAACAATTCTAAATCAAAGATATGATCAGGGCCATTCCCCTTAACATAAGGAGTGTGCTCATTAACAACAATATTGGATGATTCCTCAAATTGTTGATTCTTGATTTTATATACTCTATAGGCTTTTGAGGTTGTAGAATATCCAACAAAGATAACATCATCTGACTTTTTAGTAAATTTTGCTAAATTTTCCTTTGTGTTAAGTATGGTACACCTGCTTTCAAAGGACCTAAGGAAACTAATGAATGGTGGTCTCTTGTACCATAGCTCATACGGGGTTTTTCTATGGGGCTTAACTATAAGAACTCTATTCTGCATATAGCATGCAATGCTGACTGCCTCTGCCCAGAATGTTAGAGGTAGCTTTGAATCAGCTAACATAGTCTTAGTAGCCTCAATAAGTGTCCCGTTTCTCCTTTCAGCAACACCATTTTGTTGAGGAGTTCCTGGAGTACTATATTGTCTGGCAGTCCATTTTGAGTTAAAGAATGAGTCAAGAGCTTAATTCTTAAACTCAATCCCTTGATCACTTCTAATTATTTTAACCTTATAATCAATTTGATTTTCTATTTTTAAGAATGAAAGACTTTAAAGTTTGAGTAGTCTTATCTTTAGTCCTTAAAAAGAACACCCATGTATATATAGTAATATCATCAATAATCACAAGGTAGTATGATTTCCTTCCAATGATTATTATACTTGTGGGACCAAATAGATCCATGTGCAATAAGTGTAATGGAGTGGTAATAGAGTTAACTTCTTTGGATTTATGAGGGACTTTGTGTTGCTTTCGTTTTAGACATGCAACCCAGTTATCCTGACTGAAAAATTCCTTTTTAGGCACACATGTACCAAGTTATTTTTAACCAAGTTATTCATGGTTTTAAAATTAACATGACACATTCTTTTATGCCGTAGAGTTGACTCATCACCATTTGCTTTAGAAAGAAAGCATGATACTTCATCCAGTGGGTAAGCATTTTTCATATCAACCTTATACATATCCCCTTTCCTAGGAGATCTGGAAGCACCAATTCCTGAGGAATTATCATCCCGGGTTTGAGGATAATGCACTCATGTTCCGTGAAAAGCATGTGGTGCTTTTGATCATAGAATTGAGAAACACATAACAAATTGTGTTCAAGCTGTTTGACAAAGTTTACTTTGTCAATCTTTAACTTACCATTGGATACACTACCTCTACCAGACATGTATCCTCCGATTTCACTTCCAAACTGAACACGTCCTCCACCAAAATGTCAAAATTGTTAAAGAAGAGATCTATTCCCTGTCATGTGCCTGGAGCATCCACTGTCCATAATCCATACATTTTGATTTTTGTCATGTTAATGTCCCTGCACATAAGGTGAGAAAGTTAGTTATTATTGGAAACCCAAGCCTTGTTGGTCTTGGGTTATTCCAATGTGGATAACGTAATTGAACCAAAGTGTAAGCATGGGGGTCAATTGTGGGTTGGGAAGAAGAGGTTTGGGCTACAACATCTTCTCTGATCTTCCATTTCATCCTTTGGTTGACTAGCGAAGATGAGCTTGATGAAGCTTGAGTAACATGGCTTTCTTCCAAAGCTTCTTTCTTTTCGGAAGAGGCTTTCACAACCTTTTCTTCCGAAGGAGTCTTCTTTTAGGAAGGTTTCAAAGGAATTCTCTTGTTCTTTAGAATTTTCTCTTGTTCTTTGGAATTTTCTTTGACTTGTCTTCCGAAGCTATTTTCCTTTCGGAAGAATGAGTTTCTTCTGAAAGCAATTTGGCTTTGGAAGCAAGTTTTCCTTTTCTCAACATTTGAACCATGTGATAAGGTCCAAATGTGAAACCCTCCTTGACTTCTTCCTTTTTAACATTATTTGCATAGTGTGTGCTAGCAGGATTGTAGTGACAATCTTTAGCCATGTGGTTGTTCAGACCACACATTATGCATTCAATGTTACTCTATAAGGCCCTGTTCTCGGAGACCTCATAGTTAGACAATTATAGCATTATTATATAAAACAATACATGCTTCGTAAAACATTAAAGCAGATTTAAGTTAGCCAGAAACCATTCATCTCATTAATTACCACTGTTGTTAAGTAATGCATCACTGTTTCATAAGTACAAAAGGATCTTTTAATTGCATTACAAAACAACATTATCATTAAGCATGAATGGATCCCAGTCTAGCCCCGATGAGTAGCTTTCCCCGTTTGCCATCCTCAGCAATAATTACCTGGCAACTGAAAATGCATAAAAGTCAGCATTGCTGAGTGAGTTTTAGTTTTAAAAGTATTAAAATACCTTGTATGGGTTATATACGAAAATATCCCTCTTGAATAAAATTCATTACTTTCGTATGTGAGCACACATCATACGTACATCCAGATAATATTCATTATCATCATCATTCTATTTCTCATTCTTCCTTTCATTATTATCTTTCACTTTCCTTTAGAACCAATGTGCAATACCCCAAACGTTATGCATGAAGCTGATACTGGGCCGAAGTCTATAAATAGACCCCTAACATTTTGCATGAAGCGTGACCCAGTACCTAGGGTATGCTACAAGGGTCATGTCAATCTCAAAGATTGACCCGGTGTGCATCCTTCGGGTTAGCTAAACCGCACACAGTTGAGCTAACGACAACACGATCGTGCACCTCCATTCAATTTGCTTGCAAGACTTTTATTCGTTCATTATGTTCCACTTTTCATTAACATTAATCTTTCACTTGATTAATAATAATACTTTACGTATACGAGCATAAACACACCATATAAAGTCACATAACAATATAATATGGAACACAAGAACAACCCAAAAACATGCATAAAATAATCAAATATAATCTACAAGTCAATTTAGGGTCAAACCCTAAAATTTTACCTTTCCTAAAATTTCAGAAGATTTTCTAAGTGTCTAGGGGCATGAGCACTATGTGGGCGCATGAAGACTTCTTAGGCGCATGAACACTATGTGGGCGCATGAGCCTACACTTAGGCGTCTGGGAACAAATCCTGGGCGCATGGGGTACTGTTCAGGCGCATGACTACTATCTGGGCGCATGGGCTCAACACTTAGAATATTTTGGCAAAATCTTAGGTGCATAGGAACTATTTGAGCGCATGAATTTCACTTATGTTTTCTGTCAAATTTCTAGGCGCATGGACCCTGTTTGGGTGCATGGCCAACGGTTATACCTATTTCTAAACCATTTTCAGTCCCAACCTACTTTCTAACATACATTCAACATAAACTTGTTATTCTAAGCATCAAAACAAACTTACAACCTTAAACATAAGCATTCACATACACAAATACATACGAGTTCATACATAAAGCATTAAAACATTTTTAACATGCATTTTCAGCCCTAAAAGTTTAAAAACACATAAAAACCAGGGTCTAGAACTCACCAATTTCAGCCAACAAGTAAAACTCCTCCAAACTTGTGTGCACAAGAGTTTGAAACACCTAAAACAAAGCAAAATAAACAACCAAACACATAGAACACTTAAAAATCAGTTTTAAAAATGAAAACCCAACAAAACCGAACCAAGAACACAAAGAAACACCTACCTTCGAGAATTTCAGCTTCTTCTTCTTGAAAAACCTGAGAGAACTGCTCTTCTTTCTTCTTTCTTGTTTTTAGCCGAAAGTGGGTGTAGAAAACGTAGATGCATGGGCGGCCATACCCCTTTTTAACATAAAATGATAAGTTTTGCATCTTGTACACTTTACCCGCTTCCACTTATGTTTATTTTCCTTTCCTTTTATTACTTTTCTTTTCTTTTATTTTGACAAGGATTTCAGGTGTTACAAGTCTACCCTCCTTAAAGAGGCTTCGTCTCCGAAAACTGTCACTCTTCGAACAACTGTGGGTAATATTGTCTCATTTATTCTTCAGTCTCCCACATAGACTCAGAACCCTTTTGGTGTTTTCACTGCACACGCACAAGTGGAACCACTTTATTTCTCAATCTCTTCTCCTTCCGATCAATGATTGCCACTGCTTGCTCTACATAATTGAGCCGTTTATCCACCTCGATATCCTCTAGTGGTACAATCATGTCCTCATCAGCTAAGCACTTTCTCAAATGAGATACATGAATGTCGGATGAATCTCACTTAACTCATCAGGCAGTTCTAATTGATAGGACACCTCTCCTACTCGTGCGATGATTCGGAAAGGCCCTATGTACCTTGGGCTCAGCTTATCCCATTTCCTGAACCGAATGCTCCTCTTCCAAGGTGAGACCTTAAACATAACTCTATCACCCACGTTAAACTCGATCGGTCTATGCCTTTTGTCGGCATACGATTTCTGTCTATCCTTTTCCGCCTTCGTAAAGGCTCTGATCTTTTCTAACTTTTCCGTCATAGCCTTGATCACCTCGATACTCCCCAACTCCTTCTGCCTAATGTCTCCCCAACATACGGGTGTCCTACACCTCCTACCGTGTAGCATCTTGTATGGTGGCATGCCAATGCTGGCATTATAACTGTTGTTGTCTGACAATTCCGTCAATAATAAGTGATCATCCCAACTTCCTCCAAAGTCGATCATTCATGCTTGGAGCATATCCTAGAGCATCTAAATCGTCCTTTCAAACTGACCATCTGTCTAAGGATGGTAGGCCATGCTAATGTGTAGCCTCGTCCCCATCGCATCATAGAATCTTTTCCAAAACATCGATGTGAACCGAGTGTCACAGTCCGACACGATAGGCACCGGCATACCATGACGAGCTACAATCTCCTTGATGAATAGATCCGCCAGCCTCTCAGATGAGTATGTCTCACGGATCGGTCGTAAGTGAGCACTCTTTGTCAAACGATCAACTATCACCCAAATGGTATCATACCCCATCGCCGTACGAGTTAGCTTCGTTATGAAGTCCGTGGTGATGTTTTTCCACTTCCACTCAGGTATATCTAATGGTTGGATCTTCCTATACAGCTTCTAATGTTGTGCCTTCACTTGCAAGTAAGTAAGGCACTTACTCACATACTTCACTACATCACGCTTCATTCCCGGCCGCCAGTAATCTTTCTTCATGTCTTGATACATCTTGGTAGCGCCGGGATGAATGCAGTATCGAGTCTTATGAGCTTCATCCATAATCCACCCCCACAGGTCTCCGTAACGAGGGATCCATATTTGCCCGAAGCGGGTTCTAACTCCATAGGTATTTTCTCCCAACTCCGCTACTAAACCTCTCATTTGTTCAGAGTTAAGGCGATCTTCTTTTAATGCCTCATTTTGAAATTCTTTGACCTGGGCCATCATGTCAGAGATCATCACTAGTTGGTAAACTTTCACCCGAATCAGCTCGGGTCTCTCCTTTCGGCTAAGGGCATCAGCCACTACATTGGCTTTACCAGGATGGTAGTGGATCTCACAATCATAATCCTTGATCAACTCCAACCACCTCCTCTGCCTCATATTGAGATCCTTTTGTTCAAAAAAATACTATAAGCTTTTGTGGTCCATGAAGATTGTGCACTTTGCCCCATACCGCTAGTGCCTCCAAATCGTGGGTGGGATAATTAACCTCATGGGTTTTCAACTGTCGGGACGCGCAGTCTATTTAGGGCTGTAAACGAGCCGAGCCGAGCCAGGATGGGTTCGAGCTCGAGCTCGAAGCTTATCGAGTCGAGCCGAGCCGGCTCGAAAATTTTTACGAGCTCAAAACACCGGCTCGAGTTCGGCTCGTG
>BJCO01000130.1:0-21236 GCA_018326465.1 Flaveria floridana | reverse complement strand
ATAAATGATAATACCAACAACTTCATATAAAATTAAAGAATGTGGTTTAGATTTGAGTCATTTTTTAATCCATTATTGATTATTATATTATGACTATAGAAATTATTATAAATAAAAAAATATTTCTTATAAATTATTAAATGGCTGCGACTTTTATGAATTTTTGTTAGCCCATAGCCGTTTCCTTTAAACATTATTTATGGTTCGTTAATTCCTGAGATCTTAAATATAAAAAAACTTGAAACACATAAAAAAAAAAACAATTCTAGTAAAATGGTTCAAGAAGTGAGGCCCAAACGTTTTCTCTGGATGAGGCCCAATAACTTTCATAAGCAACGTTCGAGAGTCCATGTTTTTGCCCAATGCGTTAAGGTGAATGAACAGTTCCTTTTGGGCCGTTCAATGATGATAATCACACGGGAATACGGGACGTCAATATGCGATTATGGAGGAAATGAATATAATTTTTAAAATAAATTAAAAACTATGTCAATTTTTTCAGTTTTTCAAAGTATATTATTTAAGTTTTGATTTATTATATGCTCTGTTCTTTTACATTTACAACAAATAATACTAATTAATAGCATTAGTCATCGTCTAATTGTGTAATTTGTTAGAATATAATTCTCATTCATTAAATGTTAAGTGTTTTAAAATTATGATGAAATGAAATTTAAGGGATTGTCTGTTTGATTAAAGAACCACCATATCTCGTATTAGTTGATCATAAGCTTTTAACGGTACTTTCTAATGTTGTTCTTTAAATTAGATTTTTTATCAACCATAAAGCTTTAATCTTTAAACACTTAAACCCTTCATAATAGTAACGCTGCATCAATACACTCAACGTAAATGGGGTCATATTACTACACCACTCACTCACCCAATCATCCTTTCCTTACTACACACATATAATACATATCTTTTGGTACTAGTTGATTAGATATTATTATTTCTCATCTATATTAATCTAGGTCGCAATCGACCAATTTTAGAAAGGACACAAAAAATATCAATTTCTAATTCCAAAATATATGCTAATTTCATATTATTTTGGGCATAAGTTCCAACCACACTTAACCAATCCTACACCCGAGATATTTACACATTGCATCTCTCCGGAATCTCGATCAACGGTAAGAATTCACCGATCATCAACGTAATCATTGATTCATTTGATAATCTCAAACTAATTCATCAAAATTCGAATGCAATTTCTTCATGTATTTGTTACATTTCAATGAATTCACTTCATTCACCACAAATCCTGTTCATGAATGTATAATTGTGTAAACAGATAACAGTTTCAGCACTGATCATCGTTCTGTGAGGGTTTGTTAGCAGCGACATTGAATTGATTCAACGAATTGGGGGGTATGAGTAATTCTGTAGGGCACGGTTTGCTTCTGTCGACGGTTTTGGAGCATCAGATCAAAAGCAGTTGTAATGGCATTGGTGGAAATGCTCCGTTTCAAGCTCAATCGAATACTCAGATACGAAGGTTCTCTAGAGATTTCTGTGGTCGGAGATTGACCTTGCGAAAATCGTATATGTCGAGAAATCGTATGGTTGCTGGGGTTCTGCAAGCTGTTTTAGCCACCGATCCATCTTCAGAGGTAGTTAATTGTTCGTTTAGTGTAAGGATTTACAATTAAATTAGCTATACAGATTAAGAAATAAGGTAGTTGTGAGCTAGTGACAAGTTAACATGTAGTAATTTACTAATTTATACTGTATAGCATTGTTATCTGTTCTTTATGAATACTAACTTGAAACAGAAATGCAATCCATATTTGCGTATGTATGTGTATGGAGAGCATTCATACTAGTTTATATGATCTAGCTCGCCTTATACTAACAGCTAAATCTTTAACGTATCTATGAAGACATTTTTCTAGCTGAATTTGGTAAAGGAGTGTACTGATGTAGCTGGAAAGGTTTATAATAATTAAGATGAAATCTAAGCACCCTACATTGTTCTATTTAGCAATTTTTTTGATTAAAATATACATACACGTACTGTTATTTTGGAATATTTACCTGAAGACGGTAATAATAATCAAGATGAAGTGAACGAATTTGATAATTTCTTCTTTCTATGTAGCAGCTGGGAGGAAGGTTCAAACTGACAGGAGATATCGAGATGCAGGTGTCTACAAATTATAATATAACAACTATATGTGGTTTCCTGAATAACTGGAGGGGGCACTTGTTAGATTTTCACTGTTTCAATGAATATTAGATTCCATAGACCTTCATCTACTAAAGCCAGAATACTTTTTAATTTTGCAGGTTGATGTTAAAATTTCTTCTGTTGCCCTACTAGAGATTCAAATTTCTAATAGCATGGACCATCTATATTTACATTGGGGTGGTACGCGGAATAGAAACGAGTAGGTTGTTATATGTGAATGTAGTTCCGGATTTTTTTTTTGTGTAGGCTTTGTTTATATATTTCCATAATAGATTTCATTTTTATTATTTTGTCATTTTGCAGGAAGTGGGTACTTCCTATCTGGTGTCCTGAAGGGACTAAAGTATTCAACAACCAAGCTCTTAGAACCCCATTTCTAAAAGTAGGTTACAATTAAAATAGGGATAATGCGTGTGGAGGCCAATCGAGTACTCAACTTTTTTGTCACAAAAGGCTATCCACCTATATAGTGAAACTACTTTGTAGGACACCTAAGTATGTAGTAATGTAACCGGATTTATTTAAACTAAATCTGACCAAAAACATGGTGAAATATTGTAAAATTGCAAATACATCTTAGTTTCTTTTTACATCAAACTATTACTCTTTTAATAGATTGTTATAGGGATGTATTTTGTCATTAATGTAAGAAGGGTGACCTCCACTTATCCTATTATATAAGGAATTACATAATACTGCATGTATGGTGATATATATTCTGATTGGCATGAGAAATAATTGCTCTCTGTTTTTTTCTTATAGTCTGGTTCCACTTCCTTCCTGAAAGTCGAGATTGATGATCCTGCAATTGAAGCTATAGAGTTCCTAATAGTAGATGAAAGACAGGATAGATGGTAAGACATTATCTTTCTGAGGTTTATTAGTGTTGAAGATCTTATTAAACTTTAAATCATATTTCCATTGGCCCATTGCAACATAGGTACAAAGATAATGGTCAAAACTTTTATGTCAAGTTGCCTTCAAGAGAGAAGCTAGTTTCACATGTTAGAGTTCCTGAAGAACTTGTACAAATTCAAGCATATTTGAGATGGGAGAGAAATGGGAAACAAATGTATACCCATGAACAACAAAAGGTTAGTTATTTATTACAACTTACAGATTTTCCAATATCTGTATTCTATAAATATCCACGTGGAGCAGCCTAACTATATTGCTGTTAAAAGGTTTGTTTTTGAACAAGTTCAAAAGTAATGCTAGATTGGAACTAGGATAAATCGCAATTTACAATGCACGTTAAACACACTATTCCAGGTACTAACTATACAATGGTGTTTACTATAAACTTACATTTTCCAGGTTAGTATTGGTGCATAAGATTATCAAAATTAAAACAATGCTATTTTGTCGGGAATTCAGTAAATTAGCAGTGTTCTTTGATGCTCCACCTTAAACTTCTGATATTGTCCTTGTACTTTTTAAAATATAATACGAATCATATAAAACTAAAATGTCATTAGTGCTTGCTCAAATATCCTGATAATCTGTTTAGTTATGCACTAGAAATTACTATCCTCAAACCGTTTTTGGTTCGTTAGCCAACCTGCCCATTTTTCCATCTCAACTCACCACATCCTACATTTTGCTTTCTTTGTTTTGTGCTTTTAACTGAGTCGATGCATTGTAACAGAAAGAGTTTGAAGAAGCAAGAAAAGAGTTGCAAGCGGAACTTGAAAAGGGTAATTCTCTTGATGACATACAAAAGAAAATTGCCAAAGGAGAAATAAAAACCAAGGTTCAAAAGCAGTTAGGGAAAAAAAGTTACTTCACTCCTGAAAGAATTAAGCGGAAAAAGAGGGATATGATGCAACTTCTCAAGAAACCTACTCCAGTCTCTGTTAAGGAAATAACCTCCAGAAAACCAAAAGATTTGTCTGCACTAGATATTTTCTCTAGATCAATAGAAGAACAAATTGACACTAACATTCTGAACAAAAAGACGTATAGACTGGCTGATAAAGAGTTTTTGGTAAGATACTTATTCACTTTTTTCTTTGACGTTAATGCAATTTCATTTTAATATTTTATGTTCTAAAGACTTGTTATCTCTTAAGGTACTTGTAACAAGTGCTTCAAGTAAAACCAGCATTCATTTGGCAACAGACATGGAGGGCCCACTCACTCTTCACTGGGCATTGTCAGAAAAGGCTGGGGAGTGGCTGGCAAGTTTAATAATTTTGTTTGCGATTAGTATTGTTACCAATCAAATCAATTGTGATGAGGGCCTGCAGGCCCTATGCAAAAATGATCTAATAAATAAGACGAGGCCTAAAAAATAAAGGTGCCATCCTTCTAGATGATACAATGGGAATTTGTTACATAACATTTGTCATCCTTCTAGCATTCTTCGATGCAGATTATTCTATATTGGCTGCCAGTTTTTTTCAAAATTTCATTTTTGATGGATATCGTTGCCAACTAATCCCGTCTTTCCTGCAAATATGTAGATAACATATAAACTTTTTTTTGTAACTTGATTAAAAAAGCTTCTCTGCTTAAGCAATAATCACAAAAATAGCCAGTAAAATTCTACATGCAATAACTGCTTTAGGTAAACAATTTAAACGTGTAATAAAGTATAGAATATTCTCATTTTTCCAATAGGCCTATGTTGGTAATAACTTATTATGTACATATTTCAGGTACCACCTGCAAATTTGTTACCCGTAGGTTCCATTTCCTTAGATAAGGCTGCTGAAACACAGTTTTCTACAATCGCTGTTGATGGCGCTAGTAACAAGGTTTGCAAATAGAAAGTTTTCTGATTCCCTTTTAGATAACTTTTAATTAAATGAATGGTCTACTTACTATAATTATTTTAGTTACTATTTGCAATATTACATATTGGCATATTGCAGATCCGAACGTTCGAATTAGACATCGAGGAAGGTATTTTTGTGGGCATGCCATTTGTTCTTCGTCATGGTGAAAATTGGGTTAAGGATAATGATTCAGATTTTTATGTTGATTTCACTGAACCCAAGAACCCAATAAAGGTTTCTCTTTGCTTACTTTTAAATCAGGATTATTATACTTCCTTTTGTTTAATTAGTTTTCTAATTGTCATTCGTATTTTACCTCATAAAGGATGCTGGTGATGGGAAGGGTACTGCCAAGGACTTGTTAGACAAAATATCATCACTGGAAAGTGTGGCAGAACAGTCTTTTATGCACAGGTTTGCGCTTGAGATTTCTTATGGATACATGAACAGAGGAATGAAAATTGAGAACAGTATTTTAAAATCAATGATCTAGCTGTGTTTATTGAAATATCTCTTTGCTTGTTATCTTAGTCGCTAATGATAATCATGTGTTCTTGCTGCTCAATTCAGATTTAATATTGCAGCAGATTTGATTGAAGAAGCCAAAGATGCTGATGACTTGGGACTTGCAGGAATTCTTGTGTGGATGAGGTTCATGGCTACAAGACAGTTAGTTTGGAATAAAAACTACTGTGTAAAGCCACGGTAAATATTGTAGGCTGTACATGATCTTCTGTTACAATATTCCTATCATTGTCTCTCTTATGGGCTACCAGTTTTTGAAGGATTTTATCCTAATTAGTAAAAATTGAACCATGTAAGTTCAAGGATCTAGTAATTAAATTTGTTTTTGCTCCTATTAATAATTATTATTTCCTCTACAATTGGCTTAGTAGCCTATTTCAAAAACTTAAACTAATAGTTAGGACATAAAAAGGTATAATTACCAAAGCAATTCATTTTGAAAGGTATGGTGCTAGTCAACAGAATTTGCTAAAAAAAGTTTAAATCTATAATTGTAAATTGGATCAACCCGTATGAATCATGCATCGACCACATGTTGACATAAATGGGTCGATCTATTGGATCACTTGTTTGTTGACCTTTTTTGTATTTTGGGTCATGTAAATGGATTGGTGGGATCAGACCTAGACCAAGTTGCAACCTAAAATTTTGCATGATTTTCATTCACATGTTTGGTGCAGTGAGATTAGCCAAGCTCAGGACCGGCTCATAAACAAGCTTCAGGATGTCTATAAAAGTTATCCACAATATAGTGAACTTTTGCGTATGATCATGTCAAGCGTTGGACGTGGAGGTGAAGGGAATGTCGGGCAGCGAATCCGTGATGAAATCCTGGTTATTCAGGTATATGTGAGTTCTTTGGGGGTTGTTTGGTTTATGGGTATGGGTTTGATGGAATGAGGTGGATGCCCATAAATTGCAAATTCTTCATGCACATCTAATGGGTTGGGTTTAGGATTCCCCACTCATTCCAGTTCCACCCCATTACCAACACACATACCCATAATAGTTCCTGACACCAAACCAAACGCCACCTTGATTTTTTACCTCATTAAATTTTTTATAAACCTAGTTACACTATTTGGTCAATTGTAGAAAAATAATAAGTGCAAGGGAGGAATGATGGAGGAATGGCATCAGAAGTTGCATAATAACACAAGTCCTGATGACGTAGTGATCTGTCAGGTATAGAACATGTCAAGTTGATTTTTAGTGCTTTATGGTATATTCGTCCTGTTATAGCAATTACACTTCTTCTGTACATTGAAGTCTTTAAAAGATGGCCATTCGTCCTGTTTGGGTCATTATAGGGTATCTAACGATGGGCTAAACAGGACAAAACCACAAAATAACCCAAATAGTACGAAAAGTCTGGATAATGATCTCAAACTGGCTCAAACACACAAGTAAAAACGGGACAATAGTGAAAGTCATGGTTAATATATCCTAAAAACTCTTTTATGTTGAAGCTTTATTATGTGCTAGGAATAATCAACTATCACTTGCTACTTTGCAGGCACTTATTAATTATATCAAAAGTGACTTGGACATTAGTGTATACTGGGACACACTGAATTCAAATGGAATAACAAAAGAACGACTTCTAAGTTATGATCGGGCCATTCACAACGAACCAAACTTCATAAAAGACCAAAAAGAGGGCCTTTTGCGCGATCTTGGAAACTACTTGAAAACATTAAAGGTGGAGATTATTTTTGATGGGAAAACCTCATGAAATAGAAATGAACTTTACACTCTTTCCCATTTTAACATCCAACATTCAGTTAGGCACAAAATAGTAATCAACTTGCATTTTATGACCTATTTTAGTAACCAAGTTACATTTTACTAGAGATCGTATCAAGTAATGACCTCTTCAACCAGCAGTATGTCAAATTTTGTTGATTCTCAAGTAATTGTTGGCCTGACATCTTATATCATAACCAAGCCCAATAAATCTCATCAATAGCGAAGCCATAAGATCTGGAAATGTGATATTTAATAGTGAGTTTCAACTATGATTAAGAAAAACATAATTTTGCAAACTTGTAAAATAGGTTATTCTTATTATTTAAGCATAAACATTTATTTCACATGTCTGGCATCTACTGGGATGGCCGCCATGCCATCAACCCATGCCACATAGGTAAAGTTAGTTAAAATGAGGTTGGTTACTAAAGTTTGTAATAAATTGTAAGCAGGTTTCTGTTTTGTGCTTCATTAAAATTTTCTTGTTAGAATTGGCAAAAAAAAATGGAACTTTCATTATTATTTCATGCCGTTGGCCCTTCTTTTCTTTCATCTATCTTTTACTTCTGTACCGTCTTCTAAAACCTCTGTCCTAACGTCATCTTTGTACAGGCAGTTCATTCAGGTGCAGATCTTGAGTCTGCAATTTCAAACTGCACGGGCTATACATCTGAGGTAGTGTCAGTATCTAGCTCTTTTTTGTTATTGTTTTTTAAGGAGAAACTTAGTTTTTTATTTATTATTGTTAGGGAAGAGGCATGGTTGGGGTGAAAATAAGTCCTATATCTGGCTTACCATCTGGTTTTCCGGTAAGTTTTTATTCTCAGGATGTATCTACTCTCATCTTTTGGGTCTGTTTGGTTGGATGGAATGAGATGACAAAGGAATGGAAGGAATGAGGTTAATGAAGCAGCAAGGTAATGGAATGGATCATTCCATGTCGTTATTTGGCTGGCCTGTAGGAATGCAATGAGTTTTAATATGAATATTATTGTCTCTACTTTATACATAATTATTTAATAATGTTTATTGTATATTTTTTATGTACAAGTAATAAAAGATACATATAACAAAAATTACTTATACTCAATTCAGAGTAAAAGATAAAATTATATTTTTCCATTCTTAATATAATTCCAGCATTCTGATAATGAATTTTTAAATTACAAACTCTTCAATTTACAACGGTCACACAGGAATTGCTTCAATTTGTTTTAGAGCGTGTTGAAGATAAGAAAGTGGAACCCCTTCTTGAGGTACTTGGAAATTATCTTCCCAATACTTTATGCAGATGGTAAGCATCCCAATTTAATTTTCTCCTCTGAAAAAACATAATTGCTTTTTATCTAGGGATTACTAGAGGCACGTCAGGAACTGAAGCCATTACTTTCACAATCAAACGACCGTCTCAAGGATCTTCTCTTTTTGGACATTGCCCTTGATTCTACTGTAAGGACAGCCATTGAGAGGAGCTACGAGGTGTTAAAGAATGCTAAGCCGGAGGTACTTTAGCTAAAGGTTTATTATTATTTGTTATGTTTGGTTTAAATATATCAAACTTGACGATTGTCATTCCTCCTCAGAAATTTATGTATCTCATTACTCTTCTTCTTGAGAACCTCATACTTTCATCAGACAATAATGAAGATCTGATCTATTGCTGGAAGGTAATATCCTTATCCTGTCTAGTCTACATGTATATCAGTTTTCAAAGTGATATTAAAATGAATTGTAAATTCATTACCACAAAGGGCGTGGTGTTGTGGCAAAACCTCCGGGTTTGAGTCTCTTTTGTTGACGTTTGCCCCCCATTTTCAAAGTTTCTTAGTATAAACCATAATCTCCCTGGACTTTAAGTATGACAAAATGACTAAACAACCCCTTAATTAGTATAAAACCTGTATTTATACCCTTTCATGTCATATTTTTCCTTTTCAGAATGACTATTTTTCTCATGTTTATCATTATTGTTAGTATTGTACAATAAAGTAAAAATACTTTTTGTGTACAAGATATATGTGTGTGTATAAGAAAAATTAAAATAAATGTATACTTGAAAACTCAAACTCAGCTACATATTTTTTACATGCAAACAAATAAATAATACCCATCTATGCAGATACAGTTAAAAAGGTGGACTCACATGATAGTTTTTCTTGATATCTCATATGTTAGGTGCTATTGTGTTCTTTTATTCTACTTACTACCTAAATTGGTATAACTAAAAAAGTAAAAATAGTCTCGACTCACTTTAAATATTTCTTAGTTATTTACTAATATAATGTGTGATGGATATGATAATATTTATGTACATATATGCATATCAATACAAATATGTACATGTAGACACAACGTATACGTACATACACAGGTAATATCAATAATCTGTGACTCTGTGTAATTGCTTTTAAGGGATGGAACCGAGCACTAACCATGGTGAAAGCCGGAGAAAATGATTGGGCATTATTTGCAAAATCAGTCCTTGATAGAACTCGACTTGCACTTGCTAGCAAAGGGGAGTTGTACCATCAGCTTTTCCAACCTTCTGCTGAGTACCTTGGAGCACTGCTTGGATTAGACCAGTGGGCGGTATGACGTTGTGCAATAACTAAATTATCGCATTATGATTGTTTTTTCTATCATTCAGCATATCATCTAGCCTTTATATATTTATGAAGTCTTAAGTTCTCAGGTGAGCATTTTCACAGAGGAAATGATTCGTTCCGGATCAGCTGCTTCTTTATCCTCACTAGTTAATCGAATTGATCCAATTCTCCGCAGTGTGGCTAATTTGGGGAGGTTGGTCCCCTTGCACCTGTTAGGTTGTTTTAGATCTAGAGTTTCAATTTTGGTGTCGGTGTGTGTTCTTGGTGTTTTTGTGTGTTTTTAGTTTATGTTGGTGTTTTTGTGTGTTTCAGTGTCTGTTCTTAGTGTTAGATTTGTGCAAACAAAGGCAATAACTGAGATTGTATAAAAAGTAAAAGAAAAGGTTAATCTAAAATAATATCTCACAAAAGAAACTAAACAATAATTTAAATGATCCAATTGATACATGCCATCAATTTCAAGCAAATTCAAATCCAATATGAAATGTCACGACATCAGATTTTTGTCAAATCAGTTTTGCCTGATTTTTAAATACTCAACTTCATGCCATGTGTATTGAATCATTCAATCAATCAACCATAAAGAAGTTCCTAATGCAACTTCACTCCTCTGGACAGCTGGCAGGTTATCAGCCCAGTTGAAGCTGTTGGATATCTAGTGGTAGTTGAGGAGTTACTTTCTGTTCAAAACAAATCTTATGAAAGGCCAACTATTTTGGTGGCAAAGACTGTGAGTGGAGAGGAGGAAATTCCAGATGGTACAGTTGCTGTATTGACCCCTGACATGCCAGATGTTCTATCTCATGTCTCTGTTCGTGCAAGAAACAGCAAGGTAATTCAAAATTTTTATTTATTGTACTAATATTTAAGTTTCTAATCACATTACATGAATTAATTATTGTCAATTTTCTTAAATATTTGTATTTATTCTAATAATAAATTTTGTGAAGTCACTCACCTGGCCCAACCTGTTTTGACCCGTGCTGAAAACTTCGACCCATTAGCCAACCTGCCTGATTTACAACATGTTTCCCGTCTCTATCTTTTATATTTATCACATTGTCTTTGGTAGGTATGCTTTGCAACATGTTTTGATACTGATATATTGGATGATCTTCGAGCAAAAGAAGGGAAATTGTTAAACTTAAAACCTACATCAGCTGATATTACTTATAGGTACTTCAAAATTAAGAATTCTGTATTTATTTTGGAATTATATAGAGCGAGTAATGTAAAAATCTACTGCTCTTTCAGATATCCTGACTATCTCATTCTCAATAGTAGAGGTCGCAAGATAGTTGGTCAAATGGGTTGGGTAATGGGTCAAAGTGGATCTTTTTAGTATGGGTAGACATGGTCTGGGTCAGATTCCCAGGAATACTTAAAGTATATAAAAAAATAACTATCAAACTAAACGCGATTACCAAAACAATATTATTACAATAATAATCTAAAGCTTTAAATCAAACAAATTGTGAGGTATGCATTGAAAAGACTTTGGCGACTTCGAAACTGCTTGGCTTGTTCACATTTTAGCTAATTTTTTTATTTGACCTACTTTAACTCTAAAATAACCCAAATCAACCCCGTTCGTAGCTGAATACATTGAACTTGCACTTATACAATACAATCTTAATTGCTTATTTTAAAAAAATGAGTCAATGATATAACAAGATAACATACTTTATTTTCTTTTGCATTATATAATTTTAGTGAGGTCAAAGAAGAAAATCTAACACGATCAAACAACTTGGAAGAATCCGGTTCATCATCAACTTTACAATTGGCAAAAAAGCAGTTTAATGGCAGATATGCTATATCATCTGAGGATTTCACTAGTGAGATGGTTAGGCTTATGATCTCATAATTACATTTTTATTTTAATTAATGTATTTGTGTACCTTGTTCTTACAACAATAGCGAAAATTGTATGAAATAGAAAGGAACATTACATTTTCATAATTTTTGCAGCCAACTTTCTTTCAGGTGCAAAACAGAAACAAACTTACAGTTTTGTTACACCGAGTTAAATATTTTTAACGACTCTAGCAACTGATTATCTGTTCACCTAGCAGATCCTTTTTTAATAATTTCCTTAAAAGTGTTGACGTAACCTTTTATATGTTATTTTCGTGTATATGTATATGCCTTGTAGCATCTGATGTAACATTTACTGTAAAGCCTTAAATAAAGAATTAGAAAAAGGTCAGTTCTTCATACTTGCAAATGAATTTATCTTTTTAATTTATTTCCACCTTTGGTGGGCCACTAATCCCCAGGGGTCACATAAGCGTGTATTTTTGAATAAATAGCATCTGCTGTGGCAGCTGGTTTGACATCAATCAGTGTAACATCAGCAATTGCTAAAATAATTTAAAAGAAGGTTGGTTGCTAAATTTGGTAATCAACTGTAAGTTGGTTTCTATTTTGCCTTTATTAGAAGTTGGCTTTTGTTTCTACTTCAAGCAGTGCCCTACACATTAAGTGCAATCTCTGATTTATATCAGAACTGAATGTATCTCACTTTTTACTACTGATAAGGTTGGAGCTAAATCGCGTAACATTGCATACCTTAAAGGGAAAGTCCCATCTTTTGTTGGCATTCCTACCTCAGTCGCATTACCTTTTGGAGTTTTCGAGAAAGTTCTTTCTGATGAACTAAATCAGGTTGTCCAATTATGTAGAACTTCTACATTTATTTCACTTTACTGTGCATTTTATTCAATTATTTTGCTTTAGTTTTCATTGCTATTTTATTTACAAATGTTAAAAGATGTTGTACCATTACACTAATTTTATAGGAAGTGTCAGAAAAACTGCAAATTCTGAAAAAACAATTGGGAGCAGAAGGCTCTGATGTTCTTGGGGAGATTCGCAAGACGGTTTTGGATCTTTCTGCACCACCTCAGCTGGTAATATTTCTTGTTCTATAAGTAGCGGTTATAACAGTAATTAGTTAGTTTACCTGTTATATAAAGGGCAAATATAACAGAATAGCAACTTATGTTCACCTTCTTCTGGACATGGTCATTGTACATCTTTTTTAAAGTTTCAAACAACATGCCATAGTGCTGCTATTATGGTCATTTGGTCATTGTCTTGATGACTTGGCATACATGTGGTGTCCAAATGGCTTTTTGTTGCTACTCTGGCAACAAAAAATGTTACTTTTTTTAATCTGTGAAAGAAATTTGTTATGTTGCTAAAAATTCTTAGAACTTTCAACAAATTTTGACATATTTGAAGATATTTTTTTCTTAAATATTTAACATAATACTTGCATCTTGTAAAACTATCATAATATTTCCAATCATACATGCATTTCTTCAGGTACAAGAACTAAAAGACCAAATGCAAAGCTCCGGGATGGCATGGCCTGGTGATGAAGGTGAACAGAGATGGGAACAAGCATGGCTGGCTATAAAAAAAGTTAGAAAAACTTTCCTCACCAGGATAACTAGCCTTTTTTCTATTTGTTGATTACACAAATAATATTATTGTACAGTTGTTTATATAAAAAGATTTTAATGAATTGGCCAGTTTTCATATAAATTACATCTTAAATTGCTGTGTTTTATATTATAGATTTGTATGTTCCCCTCTAATTTGCTTGTGAGGTTTCAGGTTTGGGCTTCAAAATGGAACGAAAGAGCATACTTCAGTACTAAAAAAGTGAAACTAGACCACAAACTCCTCTGCATGGCCGTCCTGGTCCAAGAAATAATAAATGCTGATTATGCATTTGTTATTCATACCACAAATCCATCATCAGGAGATTCATCAGAGATATATGCTGAGGTTATTAACCGTTACTTCTTTCCATGCTGTTCAAATTGTATTTTAAACTTATTATAGATGGTGTGTCAAATATGATTACCAAAAGTATCTTAATATCATAAAAGGGCAAAATCCATTGATTTACAAGGAACTTTCAAGTTTTTCCTGATTCTATCAACCAACTTTTCTATTAGGGGTTAAATAGAAACACACACATTATTATGGATTCTAGCAACAAAGTTACATTTTATTAACAAATTAAGCAAAGAATAACATGCTGAATTGATAGCAGGTTTTTGTTCATTGTTCAAAACTACTTACAAGGCATCTTATTTGTCATTTTAGTGTATACGTAAATGCCAATTGGAATCTAATGTGACATTTAACAACCGTTTTGAATTATAAATTTAAAATATGATCAATTTTCTTAAACTTGTAAATCATTTTATTTCTTTATGTTTATTTATTTTTTACATGAACATTTTTTCTGCAATATGTGATTTTTTGATCTGGTTACATGTATAGCATGAACAAGTTCAACATTATTTCAAGTAAAACCAATTGAAATGACATTGGTTGCTAAAATCGTTAAAAGATTGTAAGTTAGTTCTTAATTTTACACTGAATATAAAGTTGCTTGGCACATCAAGAAGAAATGTAAAGTTTGTTTCTATTTCATTCACCAGTTCTTTTAATAGAATAATTAGGAAGTTCTTTGCAATAGGCTGATTCCAACCATTTGACTCTTATCCTTTAAAGCGATTTTTCAGTTTTACCCACTGACCATTGGTGATAATACAATCATATAACTAAATAGGTCAAAATTTCCACCTTTATTTTAGCGAATATCAAACGCTCATGGTGCAAAACTAATAACTTGGAGTCACCAAATAGTTTTCACTGTTCTATTTCTAGTTCGTCTCAAAATGATTGTCCACTTCAAAAAGTAGATAGGCATGGGTACCGAGTTTCCTATACTACCCATAATTACACTACTTACAAATCTTAATGCGAGGCATGTAAATAAAAATGCACAAAAATGTTAAATTGACATTAAATTTACCAAAAACCGCATTAATATAAATTCTTGTAATTATAGGTTGTTAAGGGACTTGGAGAGACTTTGGTAGGAGCTTACCCAGGTCGTGCTTTGAGTTTCATTTCCAGGAAAGATAATCTTGACTCCCCAAAGGTATGCAATACAAATGTTTTAATCCATTAAGATGATACTGATATTTATTTTTGTTCAGTTATGTTGTTGTTTCCCTCAAACCTGTATTCTCATATTTGCAGATTCTTGGTTATCCTAGCAAACCCATTGCCCTCTATATAAAGAGATCAATTATCTTTAGATCTGATTCCAATGGTGAAGATCTAGAAGGCTATGCTGGTGCAGGACTTTATGATAGGTCAACTCATATATAAATCTTCACTGCTCATACCCTATAGCATATAGGGGGTGTTTGTTACTTATTAAGCATGTTTATCTGCTTACAGCCTTTTGAAATAAGCAGAAGCAACTTCAAACTGTTTATTTCACTCATAAATCATTCAATAAGCAGTCTCAAACACCCTCAAAACCACTTATTATTCTATCAAAATACAACAAGTGAATCCCAAACACCCCCTACGCTATTTTGCAACTTTTGTTCAATTCTTTTCACCCAACACAGTTTTTGTCCAATTTGTGTCATATTTTATGAGATAATTTGTGAGCTGGATATGGTTACAAAAGAATAGAGTCTTTGAATAAAGTCATTTTGTAGGGTTTTATGTCAACTTTCAACCGTTCAACTCATTTGACCCGTTTCCTTTCTAACCCATTTCATAGCCATAATCATCCCATCAATAAGTAAATGGGTCAAAATGACATTAATGATGTATCAAACTACTGCTAGAAACATTCTTATACTTTGACCAACCTCTATTGACCCTATAACCAACGGACCTTTTTATTACAGTGTGCCTATGGATGAAGAAGACAAGGTGGTTGTTGACTATTCATGTGACCCATTGATCGTTGACTTTGACTTCCAAAAGTCAATCCTCTCCAGCATTGCGCAAGTAGGTGATTGTATTGAAAAGCTATATGGAAGTCCTCAAGACATTGAGGGCGTAGTACGTGATGGAAAAATCTATGTCGTCCAAACAAGACCGCAGATGTGATCCGTCTTTATAGCATACAAGTAAATAAATGTTGTATAATTATAGTATTATACCACAGAATTTGGATTAAGAATAAACACCAACAGCTCTACATAATTTGTATATTATTTTGATGGTGGGAAATTTAAAATTTGTATCTAATTATAATGGTAGTTTGGTGATTATTGTTAATTTTGGTCAACTTTAAAAAACATGAACAAAATATGATCTAGGAAAATTTAAGGATTTAAGAAAAATGTAGTGTTTGTGTATGATAGGTTGTAATTTTATGAATGATTATGCACAATGCATACGCAACGTTATGTTTATATTTTTTATCTGAAGAGAGCATCTGCCGCAGCACCTCCACGTTGACGCATCACCTCTCGATGATTCTTTCCACCTCCGACGACGTGCCGTTACAAATCGCAGCCCTCGTCCGCCCTGTACGGTAAGCTCTTTCACCTGTTTTGCGTGATCGGTCTCGGTTACGGTTTCGTTTCTCGGTTAGTCGAGTGTGTTGCGGGTTGTGATGGTTGATTGTGGCTGTGTTCCCTGATGCGTGTGCTTTGTTTTTGTCTACTTTTGTATGTATATGTGTGCAACCGTTCTGATGTGTGTATGGGTATACATCGGGCGATCATAGAATGAATTCTGCTTTGTTCCTTGTTCAATGTGCGGTCCACGGTTGTTAGGTATGTTGTTGGTATGTATATGTAATCGTTATGATGCTGTGCATTCTTGCGTATAGGGTATGTATATTTGTTTCAGTGTGTGGGTGTTCGGGTGTGCCCGGTTTGTATCTATGTGTAGTGCTATATATGATGTAGGCATATATGTGCATCATGTGGATGTGTAGATATTTGGGTGATGGTCGATAGAAACTCTTGGCAGGGGTGTTTGGACATTGTTTGTTATGCATGTGTACATATATTCGAGTGTTTGTGTGTGCGTATGACTTGTGTGTGTGTCTTGCTGTGTGATTTTGTTTGCAACCGCATGTGTGTGTGTTTTTGAGTGTGAAGGCAGTGAGTATGTGGGTATTGCATAGGTTACTTCGTGTATGTGAGTACTAGGTGTGCGTGTGTGAACTTTTGGTGATGGTGGATATGCATGAATGTTTGTGGTGCTTGTAATGTGAATTTATGTGATGTGTTCGGTGGTGTGCATTATGTATGCATGAAATGTATATTATAATTGGTCACATGAGGGGTACAATATAAGTTATATAAATTATAATTATATGATCCATTGTGTATTGTATAAATTGTATATAAGTTGGTGTATAAATTGTTCAAATGAAATGTATATTATAATTATATGATCCATTGTATATTTTTTGTTAGGGTTTGAATGCGTAGGTGCATGAATTCAGGTGCATGAATTACCTTAAGAGGGGTTATAGTTGGCCATCATACATTAATATAAGTTGGTCTCGTGCCATTTTTAAGTATGGGTTTTATTATAAATAAGCCATGTAATTAAAGTGTATGTTTATACGTGATAACCGGGTTCCTTTCATTGGATGTGAGTTGTGCTTGTTTGCGTTGCTTGTGAATAGGAAGTCAATTGTTAGTCTGCGTCGTAACCGAACCCGTGGTCGCGAACCATACTGTTCTATTTTCGATAATTAATTCCGCTATTAATATTTAATCTCAATTAAATATTAAATGAAATTCAACTTAATTGGAAACCGGTCATTTTTGCTTGTTTTACGTGTTGCTGTGCATTCATGGTGAGTTCTCAGCCTCACTTACCTGTTTTCCTTGGGGGAAAGAAACATGTGTTCTAAACGTATTTTCAATTGATCACTGTAATATCACTTGATTACTAGTGTTATACCATACTTAAGTCCTCATACTCGAATCGTTAATTTATGTATGTTAGCGAGATAATTCTGAGTAGATCTATTGGGTTTGACAAACCCCACCCGGGCTAGTCGTGCTAGCACGACTGGATGTCAAATGGGTGTTTAATTGACCTACTTTCTGTTGTTGTGACATGGTATTCACAGTCGAGGCCTTCATTTACAATGTCAGCTTTAGTTGCGAACTTCATACACTTAGTAACTTGTTGAGTAGACTAGGTATCTACTGATATTACTTTGTTTACTGTATTTGTTACTGTTATGTTTTGTTTATCAAAACCTGTGAACTCAACAACCCTGTGTTGACACTTTAGATGTTTCTTTCAGGTTCTTAAGGTGCGCATGATTAGGAGCATCTCACTAATGCATTTATCATCATTGGGTCTAATGGACAATATACAAATCCCTATAAATTTTACTTTATTTGGTTTGCACGTGTTTACGCCATTTAATTTACAATTATTTACGCTTCCGTAATTACTTTCATGTTTACATTATTAACTCAGTTTTGAGAATTTCAAATGTTAACGAGCAATTATGTTTTGTAATTAATGTGTTATTTGGTGTAACTAGTGGCTGAGATCCTGGTATGTCACATGCCTAACGGTAATACCCCGTTTATAGAAATTGAGGGTGTGACAGATTGGTATCAGAGTCAATGGTTATACCGAACTAAAACAAATTTGCATTCCATTTACATTGCATTTAGACTATAGCCTAATGCTTTAGTTACACACAAATAAACACGTTTAGCATCATTAGTTTGCCTTGTTTGTTTGCTTTACTTGCTGGATTACTTGTTGTTGCTCATTCCTGTGAGCGGTTCTTTGCAGGGATGACATCATTTTCATCTGTACCTTCTTCTTCTAACCGAGGCAGGAGACCTAGTTATTATGATGCTATACCTCCACCGACGGGTCCGTCGAGTGGCTTGTGCATCATAACAATGAGGAGTTCGATTATGACCAGCCATTTGCCTTACCACAACACCCTCCAGTTTATAAGTGGGAATACTATCCCCAGTATATGATGAGTCTAGTTCAGGAGAAAAATGTTCCTTTACCTCCTGAAAACCGGCCTCGTAGTAGGTCTATCCCGGCTAGAAATCCCAACCCCTACCTTACCACCTCTTCACTGTCCTCCCAAGCAGGCCATGGTTGCTATGGCAACCACTTTACATCTCGAGCGTAAATGTGTTGATGAGCTATGGAACGATAATAGAGTGTTGAAGAAGATAGTGCGAGAATCAACTGCAGAAATCAAGGAATTAAAGAGACAGTTCGACGTGTTGGTGGATCAACATAACAATCAGTTGTACCGTGTCACTGGTCTAGTCGAGCGTGTGACTGGTGGTAAACAACGACTTGAAAACCTGGAGGGTCACGTCATCGTATTGAATGCAGCGCCGGAACCTGAAGAAGAAGATCCTGAGGAGGAACCAGAGGAGGCACCGAAAGAGGATCCAGAGGGGGATCCTGAGGAAGATCCCAAGGAGCAGCCCGACGACGAGCCGGAGAACAGAGCTAGATCTATTGACGGTTATTGATATTCTAGTCTATTCATTTCTTTATTCATCAGAATTTCGTTTAATTTCACACCTAGATGGGAAGGGTTGTTTCCCATCCGACTGATGTTTTGGATTTTAGTATTTGGTTTGATTTATTGTTGACGTACTTACAATTTGTTTAATCAGAAATTATTATTTGAAACTATTAGTTTTGTGTGTGCTAAATTTTTTAATTACTTGTACTTAAATGAATTAGATATGTTGCATATTACTCATTTTCGTATGTTGTGATTGTTAAGAATGTCTAGATGTGGACGCGAACGTGAATGTGGTCTTGATACCATTAACATGACTCCAGTGGAGATGGCGGCATTGATCAATCAACATGTGGCTGATTCACTGGCACATATGGCAGATGCACTGGCGTACCACGACCACGTCCACGTCCGCTTCCACGTTCAGACATTTTTAACAATCACAACATACGAAAATGAGTAATATTCAACATATCTACTTCATTTAAGTACAAGTAATTAAACAATTTAGCACAAACACAACTAATAGTTTAAAATAATAATTTCTGATTAAACAAATTGTAAGTTCGTCTATAATAAATCAAACCAAATATTAAAATCCAAAACATCAGTCTGATGGGAAACAACACTTTCCATCTAGGTGTGAAAATAAACGAAAGTCCGATTAATAAATAAATGAATAGACTAAAATCAATGAGAGTCAATGGATCCAGCGCTGTTCTCCGACTCGTCGTCAGACTGCTCCTCGGGCTCTTTCTCAGGATCCTTCTCCGGATCCTCCTTCGATGCCTCATCTGGTTCCTCCTCAGGATCTTCTTCTTCGGGTTCCGGCACTACATTCAATGCGATGACGTGACCCTCTAGGTTTTCAAGTTGCTGTTCACCACCATTCACACGCTCAACTAGACCAGTGACACGGTTCAGATGATTGTTATGGTGATCCACCAACGCGTCAAACCATCTCTTTAATTACTTGATTTCTGCAGTTGATTATCGCACTATCTTCTTCAACACTCTGTTATCATCCCATAGCTCAGCAATGCGTTTATGCTCGAGATGTAAAGTGGCTGCCATAGCAGCCATGGCCTGCTCAGGAGGACAGTGAAAAGAAGGTAAAGTAGGGGCATCGGGGTTACTAGCTGGGGCTGACCTAGTACGAGGTCGGCTTTCAGGAAGTAAAGGAATATTTTTCTTCTGAACTAGACTGATCATATACTAGGGATAGTATTCCCACTTATGAACTGGTAGGTATTGTGGTAAGGCAAACGACTGGTCATAATCGAACTCCTCGTTGTTGTTATGACGTATGGGCCACTCGTACGAACCCATCGATGGAGGTATAGTATCGTAATAAATAGGTCTCTTGCTCGGGAAGAAGAAGAAGATACAGATGATGTCATCCCTGCAAAGAACTGTTCATAGGAATGAGCAACAACAAGCAATCCAACAAGTAAAGCAAACAGACAAGGCAAACTAATGATGCTAAACGTGTCTATGTGTGTGTAACTAAGGCATCAGACTATAGTCTAAATGGAATGCAAATTTGTTTTAGTTTGCTATAACCATTGTCTCTTATACCAATATGTCACACCCTTAATCTTCACAAACGAGGTATTACCCTTAGGCGTGTGACATACCAGCATCTCAGTCAATAGTTACACCAAACGACATTAATTACAAAATATAATTGCTCGTTAACATTTGAAATTCCCAAAACAGAATTAATAATGTAAACATGAAAGTAATTGCGGAAGCGTAAATAATTGTAAATTCAATGGCGCAACCAAGCGCAAACCAAATAAAGTAAAATTTATATAAATTTGTAAGAAACGCTTGGAGTAACAACAAAAAGGACAGTCGGTCATAAGGAATCCTGGTGGTGGAACGAAAATGTACAGGAAAAGATACGAACCAAACAACAAAGTTTTAGAGAGCTTATACGCTGTAACAATGAGGAAAAACGCGAAGAGCTAAAAGAAAAATACAAAGAGGCGAAGCGACAGGCGAAAAAATCGGTGTCAGAGGCAAAGAACACGGCGTACGAGATGATG
>BJCO01000129.1:0-20340 GCA_018326465.1 Flaveria floridana | reverse complement strand
ATATACTAAGTGTGGATTATCACTCAAGTCTCAATAACCATTACATGTAATGATCACTGTCCAAAAAGCATACAATTCACGTCAAGTTATTGTCCATCTACCAAATTTGTTAACTATATGGAAATCAAATATCAGAAAGCTAAACCATACATATCATCAAGTCTACATTTTTATGCAAACTTTACTTTAAAAGACAATATATGCAACCTTGATTTAGACTCTTTAATTGTATCTTTCTTATCGGAGCACATTTGACTACTTAAAAGTCATCCCAACTTATTTATTGTGCTTACTTGACTATAATTATCAACTAAATCACGTGTTGATCAATTTCACTAATATTTTAGCCAATTCAACTTAAAATTAAACATATTCCACAATAGGCACCTATTTTATTGGACAGGAGCCTTATTAACTGACCCATTACCTTTGAAAAACCTTTGAAAATCATGAATTGAATTTGTCATCTATGTATGCATTTTTAAGTCACAACACATCTGTCTTGTAAGATTATTAGTAGAGTGTTTGGCTGTTAAATTTATTAATGGAACTGAAAATATATAACCTAAAAGACATGAATGCCCCTTTATTTAAAAGATCCCTTTAAAATCTATCATACTAGGTTCGTCTTCTTTCTTTGTCTTCTTTCCAAAATTCATCTTGGTTTGAATAGAATCCTTTAAATCATCCCTTTGGGGAGTATACCATTTTATTACCATTATATCCCTTTGAGGACTATAAAAAGGTTCATTATCCATTCGAGATTGCAAGAAGACATCTCACTGTATGTTTGTGGTAGTTACGAGTCAAATGTGAAACACATAATCATTCGATGTGAATTTTAATAATCTAGAATGTCAAACCACAACATGTATTATCAACATTCTCCCATTGACAAAATAAGGATAATGTATACTTCAAACTGTATGCAATGCATGATAAATTTCAATTAAACATGAAGAGTATAAAACTTGATTTTCTTTTAACAACAGGTTAGCGGTTAAAAGTTAGGAATAATATATCAATCTTAAGGTTTGAACCGTAAAACTTCAAATGAGGCAAAGCCTCCCACCTTCTGCTTGAACCAATTATTCTTTTAATTTTAGTAACAATAACACTTCATTTCTAACATTCATGCAAATGACATTACCAAAGTATAACATTTATTCTATGCTTGCTAATATATTAGTTAATTAGCATGCATTTGTAAACCGACTTATCTATCTTGGTTCAGTTTGATTAATGAACTACCTTATCCATATGTGGTGTTGATGGATGCCACATGATATGCTTGGATTTATATATGTTCTCCACACACTTTTATTCCCATTTCAAGCATGTTTCGTGATGCAATTCACATGGTTAGGTACTTAATTGCTTAAATTATGTTCTTGTACTTAAATTGTGTTTATAGTCTGTTAGGGCCCATCATCACGGACCGTCAACCAGGAGTATCATGGTCTGCGACGTAATCTAGGCGGCTGAGAATATTATTTGCCAATCAAATTTTGACACGTGTCAACATTCGTCACTTTCAGACATGGGTTACTCCTATATGACAAGTGTCACCCCTTTAGTCCTTGTCAGCATGCCATGTGTCAATCCATAAGGATTTTGCTTCGTGAACACGTAGCAGACCGTTACACGGAAGCATAGCAGCCCATTATGCTATCTAGAACCCTGAAACCCTAATTCAGTCGTAGCAATCTGTCCCAGAACGTTTCATTTCCAACACTCATCTTTCTAAAGTTATTATTTCATGTATAAAGTTTTCAAGGTGTTACACCTAAGCATGATTGGACAGAAGACGTAGCATGAGCATACATGGTCTAACTTTTCGGTCACATAACACCACCCATAATTACGCCTTTTAAAAACCTTAGATGACGAGACCAATCCTAATCTAGGGCATGACCTTACCATTAAGACTGTCTCGTTAAGACATGGTTGCTTAATATCCGATCTTTGAACTCAATCTATTGACCATACTAAAGTCCTTGCATGGTGAAACTAAAAAATTGGCAGGACGTGCCTGCACATCCCGACAAAGCTTGGTTAAAGTTGACCAAGTACGCATGCAACACTAAGCATTAGAGAGTTATATATATAGTTTCAAATATAATATGACTATGCTTATGCCCTGGCACAACCTTGCCCGTGTCCAAGCACGACTGTGCCTTGTCCTTACAAGACTGTGTCACAACTTCTAAATAATAAGTGAATAAATGATGTGATCAAGTCAGAAGTTGTTTTGCAATTTTTTACTTTGTTACAACTCAAAACCAAGCATGTTTTCACCCACGTTCTTAATTGTTAATCCTGTATGCCCTAAAATTGAAATATCCCTTGAAAGGCACTAGACACGGTCGTGTCTACCTTACACATAATTGTGCCAACTGGATTTGAAGGAAAACAGACACACAAGCAACGTAGACTATTGTTTCAGTTGTCGGTGTACTAGGCATGACCATGCCCCCAGTCTATAATAGATCATTTCTCTACTTCTTTTATGAGTGGAATATTTAGGAAACTTACTGGACAAATACTTTTTATCCTATCTCGTTTCAAGGCTATTTTGACCATTGATAAGCCACTTTCAAAGACAAACAAAAGGAAGCATCAAGGAAGCATAGAACAGTCTAGCTTGGTATTGAATTATAAGAAGGATGAAGCTACCTTAATATCCTAAAATACATTAAGCACTAAATTGCTATGAATAAGCATTTATGTATATGTTGATCTGCTGATTCACTGTTGCATTTGACAAGATAGTAAGTACCAAAGAGTAGTGGTGATAACATAACTCTACAACTACCGATCTTCCGTTCTTTTGATTTCTCTCTAATGTTGTACATTCTTTTATAACTAATAGTAATGTACATTCGTGGTATGCCATAATATGTAGATTAGTGACTGAAGCATACCATTAATCCTAAACCTAGAATAGATGATAAGGATTCATTCTAGAGTTTAGCTTTTATAGTATAAATACCTCATACTTGTATAGTTATGAGGTCATCTACTTTTGCCCACTTGTGTTCTTTTGCTAAAACTCCTTTATAATCAATAAATTTTATCAAGTGAATACTTTGAAAGAACTTTCATTGTCATTTTCACATTGAAAGTACCTGTCTTTGTGTTTGCTAGTAATTAGTTAACTTGATCTACATTTGTTAACTACTGGTCAAACAGAACAGTCTTGTTCTTTTCCGAACCTGATCCAACCAGTGGTATCAATGCATTGGCTCTTGATTTGTTTGAAGTTCTATTTCAACAATCACTTGTTATCTTTTGATCAAACTTTCAAACACTCATACACTTCATACCTTTTTCTTCTTTTTAAAATGATTGTTGTTACTATTTCTAGCAAACATGATTTGGAAAATAGTACCTAAACCAAACCTCTGATGTTCACCACAAATGACTATGATACTTGGAAAATCATAATGGAAGATTTTCTAAAAAATCAAGACTTAAAGCTATGTTTGTCAATTCAAAATGGTCCATATGTCCCAAGGGCTCAAGTTGCTAGTGAAGGGGGTTGGATGATTCCAAAAGATCCTATAAAGTACTCAGAAGAAGATCTAAAGAAAATGTATGTTGACTCTACAACTTTATGGCTGATTAGGATGAGCATACTAAATAACATAATCCATGGCTTCAAGAACTTCACAACTTCTTATAAGTTATTGGAAGCACTGAAAGCTAGGTCTGAAGGGACTGAAGATATGAAGGAAGACAAGAGAGAAGTCTTAGAATGGAAGTTTGAAAACTTTGATTTTATCAAGGGAGAAATCATGACGCTACATATCTCAGATATGTGGAACAGTAGACTCTTTAAATGAGGCATGAATAAAGATGGAGAATAGTGATATTCTTAGAAAGTTCTTAAGATCACTTCCTAAGACATGGGCAGTCCATAATAAGAACTAAGAACTTAAAAACCATGTCACTTGAAAATTTGTACGACATTCTAAGTGGCTACCAAATAGAGATGGATGCAGATGAAGAATCCATCAGCAGATCTCCAAGCAGTTCAAAGTCGTCAACACTCATGGCTCCCATTCATGATTTATACCAATCGCAGTCCTACTAACCACCAAATGTGACTCATAAAGTTCTGATGGACACCTATCCTGAATCCCCAACTACCGAGTCATAATCTTTACCACCTTCCGGCAGTTGGAGTCTGCACACCTTAACTCCAACCTTTTCATCCAACCACTCAAACCAGCTTTTGTGATTGAGCAAGAAAACTTCTTACAATTATCTAAAGAAAATCTAGAATGCATTTATCCAGATGATCGTGAAGAGCTCGATATGAACTATCAAATAGCCATGATTTTTTTTCATGGCTACATAGTTTCAGCAAAGAACATGAATCAAGACAGTAAAGATATGGATTTTAGTTTGATAAGAGCAAAGTGAAATGCTTTAACTGCAGTCAACTCGCTCATTTATTCAAGGAATGTAAAGATCTAGAATCAAACCCTTCTCCTCCAAACTCCTCCAGCTTCAAGCAATCATCAAGCTACCAAGCTTCTCCCGCATCAACCATTCAAAAACACACAACATATGTAGTATGAGGTAAAGACTCAATGATTGGAGTTATTAAGTGGAAGATGCCTCATTTATCAACAATGCTTTGATGGCTGACAGTTCAACTCCCTCATAATAGGTAACTTCTAAACCTTGTTATACATCCGAGTGTATTACAAAAGTGAATATGTATAGAAATCACAGTTTGGATCTTATGAAGGATGTGGAATTAATGAATATTCATAAAATTGATTTTAAGAAAACTGATCAAGTTCAAATTGAAAAGATAAAAGATCTAAAAAAGATATTTTTTCACTACTAAAACATGAACAAACCAATTTAAAGACCTAGATTGATGATTTCTTGGCCAATTGAAATCGGCAAAATGTGACTTAGTAATAGTTAAGACAAATACTGATAGATACAATGTTCAAACTGAGAAGTTTGAAAAGCTGCTTGCTTTCACTAAGAATTCCCAAAAGTTGTATCAAACAAAGACATGCTTACGGCAATTGCATGGAACCAACATTGGTGTACACTCCAACGTATACTCGTAAATCTAATTTAGAAGTGAAAGAGCAAGTATATGTTGATCCAGTCGGTGACAAGCCAATTGTTTATGAAGCTAAAGAGGTAAAAGAAGAGAAGAAGGACGGAAAATTCAAAAGGGAAAGGAAAAGGAGAATATGAAGAAAGTTCAACAAATGAAGTTTGTTATAGAAACAAAGAAAACTAAGGAGAGCTCATCTTTAGAAGAACATCATACCATCTCATCTAGGTTAGTCTCAACCAGGAAGTCAAAGAAGCAATTAAAGCACAACTGTAATAAGAAGCTACATGATAGAAACTACTATATAGAACCTTAGTTGCTACATAAGCAATATCACAACCCTATGTTCAAAAATTAACTGATGAAGTTATAAAGGTTCATAAAAAGTTTTTTCCATGGAAGGAGATTGATCTAACCACATATGCTTACTACAAACTCAAAAGGATTATGTGTAGGAAGATGAAGAAGGAAGAAAATCAACAGATGAAATCTCCAAGAAAGAATGTGACTCCTTAAGATTTTATTGATTAATGAGCTGATAGCCAGAAGGAAGAGAGAAGAGATGAAGAAAGAGTTAAGGGAACTCTAAAGGAAGATATAGTCACCCAAGAAGAAAAAAAATCAATTTCATCTGCTTGGTGTGTGGTGAAAACAATCACTTCGGTAAGTATTGCCATTAAAATCCTTTTGTCAAAATCTAAAAACCACTCTAAAACATAAAAATCCCTTAACAACTACACATATGCTGATCAACCATCTCAAATAAGAGGAGGTACCTCTAAAACTGTTTGAGATTAAGCTATAATGAGTGTTGAGAAGAAAGAAAAATCAACATTACAAAAGAGTATACCGAACAAGTCAACAGCTAGGACCTAAAGAATTAGAAGAACAACAAACTTTCATTCTTTATCAATGAATACAACTGCTTGAAGAGTTTTAGTAGGCCATCAAAAGAAGACCGATGTTAAAGTGTCTAGCATCACCAAAGCTACTAAAATGATGAAAGTTTGGAGACAAAAGACATCTATTGAACCTATTGAAAGTCAATCTAGCCCAAAACCCACAATCAAGCATTCAAAACTTAAACGTAAAAATCAAACGTTGAAATCTAAAAGACCCAAGACTAAACAGGCTTGGGTATCCATTCATTATTAACCAAATGGTTTATGTGTAGAAACATCCATGGAACAAAGAAAATTTATGGATTGTGGATAGGATGCTCTCGGCACATGACATGAGACAAATCATGCTTACTAAATCTTAAACCATATGATGGTGGATCTACAGCCTTTGAAAATACATGCTATTTTCAGAATAAGGTGTTAGTAGTTAAGACACATAGAGAAACCTCTTATAAACTGTGGCATAATAAAAGACCATTCATAGGGTTTTTATGATCTTTTTGATGTCCTTGAACTCTCCTCGATACTAAAGATCATCTATCTAAATTTGCTTTAAAAATCAGTAGATGGATAATTTGTAGGATACTCCTTACAAGCTAAGGCTTCCAAAGTATACAACATAGTTAATCTTACTATTAAGGAATCTAAGAATGTAATGTTCAATGAAAATTTATCAAACAGTATTGGTTGCCCTCCAAGTTGGATGTTTGATCTCAATGGATTAACAAATGCTTTTGACAATTTGTTGAGAATGCTTTACGAGAATTAGTAGACAGACCATTATATACTTAAATCACTAGTACTGAAGACTACAGAGTTGATTTTCCATTACCAAAACTCTGTTAGTTCTATTGGGTTTTTCATTCACGTATTGTGAGCACACACTAGTTTTTGTTAAACGTTAGTGACCTAATAATAATTAACTTTGGTTAACAAATAAGAACTTAATTAATAATTTTGATTATTAATATGTGGTTACATAAATTGTAAATTTTAAGTATTATTTTACAGTTTCGCTTTATAACGTGACAACGTGTAATACATGACTTCTTGTGTGGGTTTACTAATTAGAATATACAATTGCTGTTGATTAATAATAATTAATGTGTTTGTAGTTAAAATTAAAAAGTATTGAAAAGATTAATTTTTACAAAATGTAATCAGGGAGGGTGGTTTCGGTAGTTCCTCCTAAACTTGATATTACAAAGATTGATCTTGTAATGAATAGGCGGAATGTAGACATCATGGATAAGATTGAACAACAGAAGAACAAAACAGAAAATGTAAATAACTTCGATATAGTATTGCTCTCTGATTTGATAAGTGTTACAAGAAATGTGAAATCAGGAAATATGACAAAAAGCTTAATTATTACAAAACACAAACTTTATATATACTACAAACTAGAGTTCTCGTGTGAGAACTAAAGTTAGTTCTCGCGCGAGAAGTTAGTTCTCGCGCGAGAAGTTAGTTCTCGCGTTACAAGTAGTTGTCACGTGAGTAGCTAGTTTTCGCGCGTTAACTTGACTTCTTGCGTGGCTTCGAATCTTCTTCTTCATCTTGATTTGATTTCCCGAGCCTCTAGGTTCAACCCCTATAATCTCCCCTAGGCTCGGTAAATCAATGCCTTTAGAAGTCCATGTCTGCAACTTTGTAACTGCCCCATAAGCATACATCTTGTTATCCAGGCCCTTCATGATTAACCAACTTAACTGTGCTGCTAATAGATGAACAGATTCATCAGCTGCAATAGGACAAGCCTGCATCCTCATCAAATAGTCGCTTCAAAATTTGAGCAAGTCAACAAGGTCGATGATACGGTATTCTCTATCCACAAAGTGTATAATAGTATGACCTGTATCTTTCTTACAACTCCACCACATTATCTTAGACAAGCTGTTAACTGGCACATGAGCGTGGATAGGTATGTTCCTCACATATCTTGGATGCTTATAAACCCTTATCTTCATTGCTTGTTCATATTCGGATCTATACGGGTCTCATCTTCAATGACTTTAGATTAGGTAGTTTTAAAGTCCTTGAAGTTGTATTTACTATGTCGGTATATCAGGTTCCTAATTCAATTACCCTTCCCATAATTGCTAAGATTAACAAACGGAACATGACCTATAGCATGTAAATCAGATACTCTGAGCATATGGAAGTCGTGTTCATCCTGACAATACTCAATCGCGCCTGCTCTTCTCTTCACCACATATAATTTCTTCTCAGTATCGTAGGACCAACTAATGATCACTTCTGAGTTTCCGTACCTTGTGAAAGGTTTGGAATGTCTCAGCGTGTGTATATAAGCTAGCAGTGGTGGAGCAGTAACAGTCAGATTTCTGACTTGACGTATAACACTCTGACCAGTTTGATCTGCTGACTTGTCAGTCGGTTCAACACTTGACTTTCCCATAATCTCTCTCTCTTCAATCAAGATATCAGAAAACAAGTCTTTGAGACTGCTCCTGAATACGTCAGTGTAATTTACCACAATCTCCTCCAAATCCTCAAATGAAGACAAACCCTTATCTTCATCCTCAGCAATAAGTTTTTGCTGGAAAGAATACGCCTCCTCTATAGCAGGATCCAAAGGTGTGTAGTCTGTTGTATCATCAGGACTTGGTCTGGAGACATTGGTAGACCCTAATGATCCAGCAATACTAGTAGGAGCACCCATGTCACCGCCTTGGTCATCATCATCCCCTTCTTATCATCACCATTACCATCATCTCCATCATCACCATCATCATCACCATCCTCTTCATCATCATCCTCATCACCATCATTATCATCAAAGTCAAAATCTAAGTGATCTTGATCATCATCATCATGTGCTCAGGCTCTAGAAACGCCTCTCCAGTAAATGGTACATGCTGATCCTCAGTAACCTGAATAGGTCATCTAGTATAGGCTCTTGATCAGCAGTAGTAGTGTCTGTAGTCCTTTCAGTATGAACATGATCTACAACATGCTCTGTAGCTACAACAGGCTCATCAGCATGATCTGAAGCTATCACCGACTCAACAATAGGAACTAAAGCTATAACTGGATCAACCTCAGCATCGGGACTAACATCTTGTTGTCCAATAGATTCTCCAACCTCAGTGGTATGTGGTATGAAAGATGAATACACACGTGAGATGAGATCTGTTAAGTTCTGTTCCATGATCTGTATATAACTGATCAGGAACTATTGTTGGCTCTCCAAACTCCTATTCCTCTCATCCTTATCAATCATACCCCTTTATAAATCATCTATAATCTAGGTCTTCTCCATAATCTCCTTCTCTAATACACTCACTATTTGCTCCAGTGTAACCCTCATGGGTGATAAAGGTATAGGCTCACGAGTGGTGTTGTGGTGATCTGCATCCCAAAAAGATCATCGTGAATAGGCTCCCTTGGAGTGTCCTCAGTACAGCAGATGTAGTGGGCATAGAAGTAGATGTCATCGTAGTTGACTCTGTGACAATAACTGAGACTGTAGCTGATGAATACCGTATCATCGACCCTGTTGACTTGCTCAAATTTGGAAGAGATGATTTGATGAGGATGCAGGCTTGTCCTATTTCAGCCGATGAATTTGTTCAGCTATTAGCAGTGTAGTTAGGTTGGTTAATCATGAAGGCCCTGGACAACAAGATGCATGCTTATGGGGGCCATTACAAAGTTGCAGACGTGACGTCTAAAGTCATTGATTTACCGAGTGTAGGAGGAGATTGTAGGGGTTGAACCTAGAGGCTCGGGAAATCAAATCAAGATGAAGAAGAAGATTCGAATCCATGCGAGAAGTCAAGTTACCGCACGAAAACTAGTTACTCACGTGACAACTACTTGTCATGCGAGAACTAGCTTCTCGCGCTAGAACTCTAGTTTGTAGTATATATAAAGTTTGTGTTTTGTAATAGCTAAACTTTTTGTCATATTTCCTGATTTCACATTTCTTGTAACACTTATAAAATCAGAGAGCAATACCATATCAAAGTTATTTACATTTTGTGTTTCGTTCTTCTATTGTTCAATCTTATCCGTGATGTCTACATTCCGCATATTCATTACGAGATCGATCTTTGTAATATATTGATCCTTACAAAAGAACTTTGATTTTGATTTGGTTTGAACCTTCCAACATGCTAACAAGTGTTATTCTCAATCATTGCATGATTAAAGATTAGATTTTTGTTATTTTTCATGGGTTTTGATTCTAAAAAAACCCTAGTTCAATTTACATTGAAAATTCAAAATTGATGATTGTTTGATGATGCTATGATGTTAGTTGGATTAAATTGATGTTAGTTTACGTGGATTATGCATGAATTTCATAGAATTAACTTCTCATTCATACATTACTATAAGAGGAAACTTTAATTCATAAGAATTTGGAATTTGATGAATTGTTGATGTTTAGTATTAGATGGTTCCTATGAACTAGATTAGGAATAAGATTGATGAATCAATAGTTAGAATTGATAAAAGATTGGTTGTTGGATGTTACCTTCCCCAAAGGGAAACTTTAGTGATATGACTGATTTGATTTTATGAATTGGGCATGTATATTATGGCAGAATCATTATAGGTTGCTTGTTGGTAGTGTCTAACATGATATAATGTGTTGGTTGATCATTTGGATGTTATGTTGGTTGTTTAGGAAATCTTGAGTTCATGAAGGAAATTATACAATGTGATGACTTATGTTCAAGGTTATGGTTTTGTGTTCGATTATAGTATTTGATCATCATGTAGTTTGATTACTTGATTGGTATGAACCATGTTTGGGAATATGATGATGAACATCATACACGCATTTGAATCTAAGACCCTTACTTAGTAGGATTGGAAGGGTTTAGGATGTGAAGTACTGAGTTGCTTCATATGGCATGTAGTTCATGATTAAACTCAATGTTTGATTTGTTAGTTGGGATTTATGTCTTGATATGTTAAACACATGATGATTTGCTAGAACTTAAGGTTCAAAATATGACATACGTAAATGGTTTGCATGATAATCTTGCATAATGAGTTACTATACTTGATCAAACAAGATTTCACTTAATATGTCATCAACGGGTCAAACGGGTCAACTAGGTGCCCTAGGAGCACAACACAGGCCGAGCCTATGTTCTTCAAACTTGTATTCTTTACATTTGGTTTTACGCATACATTTAAACAATGGTTTGGGTGTATGTTTTAGGCATTTTACATTTTAGTACTTTGGGTATGCAATATTTACTAAATCTAGATATGGGGATCCACATACTAGTATCAACGTAAGAAATGTAGGATTCAAAACAATACTTACGGTTTGAATAATCCATAAGTGCCATATCTCCAGTGGCTTTGCTGGCGTACCGATTTCAGTATCAATCTTCAACAGTGTCAGCTGATTCCTTGAATTTAACATTATGAATACGTTTGAAATTTCAATTAATGAATAGTGGACTATTTAGCTTATATTCTTTTAGGCAAATTTCAATCAACTTCACCTCAAGCAAAATAAAGTCTTATTTCTCTCATTGGCTAATTTCCCTTGAACTAATAGTTTCTTCTAGATTCGCCTATGTTTCATGTGGAACGAGTTTATTAGGGTTTGCAATATGTTAGAATAGTTTACAAATAACTTCTTAAACTCTCCCTTAAACTTCTTGTAGAATAGTTTCTTTCAAATTCATTGATTTGCAATATGTTAGGGGGATCGGTTTTATTAGGGTTAGTTTACAAATAACCATCCCATCTTAAAGTTTACAACTAATAATTATGTCACTAGTTACATAATAGAATAATTATGTCCCACCTTGATTAGCTTTGATACCAATTCAAGATCCAGAATCAATAACATGAACACAATTGCAATGTAAAAACTTTGATTATAACCAGAAATGGGTACTCAAAACTGATTACAAGATTCATACCATAATCTTCTATTTATTTGGCTTAAAAGCAAAAATAAAACCTAATACTAATCAAATTCTACATTCCATACACTGACTTGTGCATTGCTTTTTTACATTCCATGAATGGGCTCGAGTATCTCCCGACTTGTGAACCATGTAAAGGTGGGCAAAAAACCAGGTTTGAACCCGACCCGAACTCGGGTACGGGTAGTACCCGATGGGAAGTGTACCCGGGTTGGACCCTTTTAAACCCGTAGGTTGGAACCGGTTTTAGATTTTGAGTTTTTTAGCGAACCCGAACCCTAACCGAACCCGATCTGAACAGAACCCGACCTGAACAGAACCCGACCTGAACAAAACCCGACCCGGTTGAACCCTAGTTGAACGTGGTATTGAACCCGATATTAGACACACGCATACACTAAGAAAAGAAGAAAGGAAAAAAAAACTAAACCTAGTATTGGACCTAGTTTCGAACCCAACCCGACTCTACCCGGGTATAACAGGTAGGGTTTTGAAGTATGTGAACCCGACATACCCGGTTTTGCCTCAACTGGGATACGAAAAAACCCGGTTGGGCCGAACCCGGTTTGTACCCGGTTTGGCGTACAACCTAAAACACGAAATGCCTAAGTTTAGAACCATGAGGCTTTGCATGATAGGCCACATAACTCATGTGTCCGTAGTGGAATTATTCTGTGCAACACAATAGTGGAATTATTTTGTGTAATAGAAATTTGAAAGATGTGGTATTGTCAAAAAAGTTTGATATGTTTTAGAAAATTGAAATAAAAGTCTGTTTATTTAAAAAATAATATTAATAAATAGATCTCTTCTTAATTTATTACTAACAGGGTCATAATATAGGGACACCCAAATGGATTATTCCACACCCCCTACACGTTGCGTATGGGTTCATATACGGCATATAGGTATCCACAATTAATGCCTGACATTCTATGTTGCATCAGTAGTTTTCGTGGTGTTTATACGCGTCGTATAGCACCATATGACATGTATAGCATTTTCAGATGACAAAACTGGACTAAGTCTAATCAATTATTCAACAAGGCTATACGCACTGTATATCAATCATTTAGCAACGCTATACGCATTGTATGGACCCATACGCCACGTATAGCCTGCTTTATTAACTCCGAAACATTTGAATTCAAATTATTTGATGTGATGCAAGATTTCATTCGTTAATATATAAAGGGAGTGGATATCAAACGCATTCGGTTGTACTCAAAACTTATTCATTTTCTCCGTAAATAACGTTTGATACTTTTGGTTTCATGAAAATCTCAACTTCTCTGAGGGCACGAACTCTCAAATGTAATCGTTCGTAATTGATAGTAATTATATGTTTAATCTTATCAAAACATATTATCATAAGAAATTAGTTTTATGTGGTTTAACATTTTCTTTTGGCATATAATTTACTTGGTAAACATTTTACTCTTATTTCACTAAGTATTTGCATACATATATACATATATCTCAATTGGATACTTAAAAATTGTTTCAACTGACTTGGGTTCCATCGATTCTAGTCGGTTACAGTCAACCTGAATAAGTTTCAAGATTTTTTATCATAACCGACTAGTCCCGTGAGCCCGAGTTAGTTGAACTGATTATTAAGTACTCAAGGCATTTACGTGTACATAAGTATGTATATAAAGGAAGTGAGAGTTATAGTTACCTGAAAAATTATTTTAGAGAAATAATTAAACCAGATAACCCTATTTTATTTAAAAAAAATCACATGTGTCGTATAGTATGATATGCTTCATATAAGACTGCCACATACAAACTGCTTTTATAGTACAACTGAGACCTATACATTGCGTATAAGACCATGCGCTATGTATAGGTGTCAGACGTACTATAAAAGCAGTTTGTACGTAATACGAATACACACTGCGTATAGCACCATATGTGACATGAGTGGCAAGCCCATACATGGCGTAAGGTTCCATATGCCACGTATAGGTGTCAGACGAACAATCTATACATGGCATATGGGTCCATACGCCACATATAGGTCATACACGAGAGTTAGCTTTCCATCAAATTTGACTAGACATAAGATTCATTTTCAAATATATAAACGCATTGGGTCTTTTAAACTTAGGAAAATCTCAAACATTTGTTTCTCTCAAGATATCATACGTTTTCATTCGTTCGCTATATCGTTTAAGGATGGTAACTATTTTTTGGTGAATATTCGAATAAATGTTCAAACATTTCGTACGTGGCGGATATATAACAATGAAGATGACTCGTTCATTCAATCTTCTTACGAGACACGACTACTAGATTTAAACCAATCACATGTTCCCGATGATGAATCATTTTCTAATCTACAACAAAATTATCAAGAGTTCAACTTTTGCCGTGAATCAAGTTGATACCCGCAACAAAGTAATATAAACTTTCTCTCGAGTGATGAAAATTAAAATACAAAAGTAGCATTTGAAACCTCACAAGAATTTTTATCAGCCAAATAAGTTAGTCCGTGGGGCTGTTAATAGAGGACGTGATAATGGTTACGTTATTGTTACACAAAGATCAAAGAAAAAAGGAGGTTAGGTCGTAAAGGTATGGTTTATCTATGATTGTGGTGGCGAACACAAAAGTAAAGAAACAGTTAGACGATTTGGTAGCAAAAAATGATATGTCCTTTTAAACTACTAGAGATATACGACAATAAAAGTCATTCGTGGAAATTAGAGGTGAGGAATGACGGACATAACCATGATCCCGCTTAACATATGGAGGGGCTCCTATTTGTAAGAAGGTTTTCTCAAGACGAATACAATTTGGTGGAGCAGCTTACTCACAGAACATGAAATCTCATAACATATTATCAGCATTAAAAAAACAAAACCCTAACAACGCATCCGTAACCATAGACGTATACAACGCTCAACTAAATATAACAATGGAAGTTTTAGAAAAAATTTTGTCTTCTAAAGGGTATGTTTATTACACCTGAGAAGATCCCGCTACAAATGCCATTGAAGAGATATTTTTTGTCATCCAAAATCGTACGACACTTGGTGTGCATTCTCATACGTGCTGATGATAGACGCTTCATACAAAACAACATGTACAAACTTCTATTTGTTAAGATTGTTGGTGTGACCTGAACATAAGACATTTTGTGTTGCACATGAATTTATTAGCAAAGAACATGAAGATAATTTTGAATGGGTGCTTAACAGATTGAAAGATGTGTTACACAGGTGTATGGAGCCATGCGCCATAATAACAGATAGAGATCTTGCTTTAATAAACGCACGTGTTAAATTATTTCTAGATGCTTTGAAGTATTTATGCAGATGGCATATTGACGAAAATATCACGAAACAATGTAAAGAAGTTTTACGAAGGGGAAAGTTTAAATATGCATGGGCACGTTTGAGTGAGTCTTCCACGCCAGAGATTTACTAGTATAACTATAACATTCTTTACGAATGACTAGTTGAACCAAAGCGAGGAAGTAAGTTCTCCTTACATACATACATAGACAGAATATTGTTATATGTAGATAAACAATTTTTGTAACACCCGAAATTTTGTCAAAATAAAAGAAGAGAAAAATCATAAGAAGAGAGAATAAAAAGTATATTGAAAGAAAAGAAAAGGGACTAAAAGTGGAAGGGGGCAAATTGTAAAAAGTATAAAACTTATTATTTTATTGTTTAAATTAGTATGGCCACCCCATAACACCTTTTTACTATCTGCTTTTCAATTGAGAACAAGAAAGAAGAAAGAAAGTAGAAGTTCTCTCGGTTTCAAGAAGAAGAAGAAGCTGTTTTTGGATCTTGGTAAGTATTTCTTGCCTAATTGGTTTGGTTTTGTTGAGTTTTCAACCATAAAACCGATTTTTATGTGTTCTTTGTGCTTGGATGTTTGTTTGGTTGTGTTTAGGTGTTTGAACTCTTGGTACCTTCAAGTTCGGTGGAGATTTACATGAAGACTACTTTAGGTGAGTTCTAGAACCCTGGTTTTTACTTCTTTTAAACTTTTTAGGGATGAAAATGCATGTTAAAATGTTTTTAAATGATTTATGTATGAACCAGTATGCATGTATGTATGTATGTTTGAATATTTATGTTTTATGGTTGTAAGGTTGTTTTTATGCTTACAATGACTAGTTTAAGTTGAATATATGTTAGAAAGCAAATTGAAACTGAAAATGAATTATAAATATGTATAACAGTTGGTCATGCGTCCAAACAGGGCCCATGCGCCTGAAACTTTACGTTAGAAAAACACAAGTGTGGTTCATGCGCCCCAATAGTCCTTATACGCCTAGGAATTTGTCTGATAATACTAAATGTTAACCCATGCACCCAAACAGTACCCCATGCACCCAACCATTTTGCTCGGGCGCCTAAGTGTTAGTCATGCACCTGAACAGTACCTCATGCGCTCAGAAATTAATGCCCAGACACCTAAGTGTTGGCTTATGCGCCCACATAGTGTTAATGCGCCCAAGCAGTCCTCATGCGCAACATAGTGCTCATGCGCCTAGAACACTTAGAAATTTTTTTGAAATTTTGGGAAAAGTAGAATTTCAAGGTTTGACCCTGGTCTGACTTGGTGTTTATATATGTTTATTTTATGCATGTTCTTGGGCTATTCTTGTGTTCCATATTATATTATTATGTGACTTTTACGTGGTGTGTTTATGCTCGTATATGTAAAGTATTATTATTAATCAAGTGAAAGATTAATGTTAACGAAAAGTAGAACATAATGAACGAATGAAAGTCTTGCCAGCAAATTGAATGGAGGTGCATCACCATGTTGTCGTTAGCTCAACCGTGTGCGGTTTAGCTAAGCTGAAGGATGCACATAGGGTCAATCTTTAAGATTGACATGGTTAGGGGTCTATTTATAGACTTCGACCCAGTATCAGCTTCGTGCACAATATTAGGGGTATTAAATAATTGGTCCGAAGGGAAAGTGAAAGATAATAATGAAAGGAAGAATGAGAAAGATAATGATGATGATAATGAATATTATCTGGATATACGTATGATGTGTGCTCGCATATGAAAGTAATGTATATTATTCAAGAAGGATATTTTTGTATATAAATCATACAAGTTATTTTAATACTTTAAACTAGAACTCACTCAGCAATGCTGACTTTTATGCATTTTCAGTTGGGAGGTAATTATTGTTGAGGATGGCACATGGGGAAAGCTACTGGTCGGGGCTAGACTAGCATCCATTCATGCTTAATGATTTTGTTATATTGTAATGCAACTATTTGATTATTTTGTAACCCTAACTTACAATGATGTATTATTTTGACATATTAATTATATGCATGAATGGTTTTTGTTAACTTAATTCCGCTGCAACTTTTTATGAAATGGGTATTATTTTATGTAATAATGCTATGATTGACCAACTGTGAAGTCTCCGAGATCGGGGCCTTACAAGTTGGTATCAGAGCCAAAGTTTAAGAGAATTGGGTAAATATTTTCAAAAACCTAAACTTAAACTGAGAATGGGATCGAATGGAGGGATGCCAACCCAAGTAGCTACATGCCATCGGTATTTCTTTTCTTAATGTTAAACGGTACTATGTGCATGTGCTGTTTGATTCATGTGCCTTTAGTAAATTTGAATACTAATATAGTCAGGATAGGAAATGCTCGGGGGATGAAGAGTAAAGTAAGTGGCTAATCACAACTGCCACTGTAATTATGGACTTACTATACTTAACATAAACTGAGCTATTACCTAGAATGATCATGTTAGTGTTTGAATCTTATAGTATTTAGAGGATGGCTGGTAAAAGATCATCTAAGGTTTCTAGAGGTGGAGTACGTGGTGGACGTGGTGCTGGACTACATGTCATGAGGTATAGGGCTAGAGCTGCTGAAATGACACCTGAAGAGCCCGAGGTCCATCATCAGGAAGGTGGTGATGAGAGTGCAAACCTGAGGGCCTCAGTGAAGGAGGCAGTAGTTAAGGAGGTTTGCCAAGTCATGTAGACGATTCTGCCGTCTGTGGTGACTTAAGTGATTAGGACGGTAAGGGAGGATAAAAAGAAGGAGAAGAAGGAAAAGAGCAAGACCACTGAGAGAGAAGAAAGAGAGCAACCGGAGGCTGAAACGGTGGCCTCCAGCGATGATGATGAAGAGGAGGCTATGCAGGAAACTGCAAAGGGCTGCAATTACGGGGAATTTCAAAGGTGTCGGCCCTCAACGTTTGATGGGAATGGCAATGCTTCTGCTAATGGGTACGGGAGATGGAGGCAATACTTGATATCAGTGAGTGCCGAGAAGATCAGAAAGTGAAGTTTGCTACCCACTCGTTTGTGGATTCAGCCTTGTGCTGATGGGACAACATTGTCCAGGCTGAGGGTAGCAGGGCCATTGGTAGGATGAAGTGGCCAGAACTAAAGAAGCTGGTGATTGAGGAGTTTTGTCATCACAGGGAACTCGATAAGATTAAGAGGGAGTTCTTGCAACTAGAGGCGGGCACCATGATACACCAGCAGTACGCTACCAACTTTAATGAGATGGTGAGGTTGGAGCCTGATCATGTGATGCTGGTGTCAAGGAAAATTAAGTGGTACATTCAGGGATTGTCGGTTGACATCCGCAGGTATTTGATTGCCGCCCGGTCGGGTACCTTTCGGTCGGTGGTAGACCTGACGGGTAGATTGTATGATGAAAGGGAGGACGCTGTGGTGGAGTTGAAAAAGATGGGCAGTGGTGATAAGAATTGGAGCAGGAAATGGTTTGGGCGTGGTAGTTTCACCCTAAAAAAGAAGGCAAGGGTGGATGATCGACGGGTGATTTTAGCGGGTTTTGGCTAAAAGGTGCGGTAAGTGTGGGAGGGAGCATACTGGTGAGTGCAAGTTGGGATTAAATGTATGCTTCAAGTGTGGGAAGCCTGGTCACATTGCCAGGGATTATAGGATGTTGAGGTGTTATAACTGTGGTGAAGAGGGACACGTGAGTAGGGATTGCAAGAAGCCAAGGGCCGAAAGTTCTGGAGTGAAGAAGAAGATCGGGAATGAAGGGCAGGGAGCGAGCACCAGAGCATTCACTATGACCACAGAGGAGGCTAGGGTGGACCCCGATGTCATGTCAGGTACGTTCCCAGTAAACCAAATTTATGCCTCTATATTATTTGATTCTGGTGCTAGTAAGAGTTTCATTTCTACTGTTTTCTGTGCTAAGTTGTCTGTTAGTAGTACCATTTGATGTAGAAACTGCTATTGGTAAGTCTACCAGAATTTTTGATATGATAGAAGACTGTGACATACAACTAGAAGACCATAGGTTCTCTGCTAAACTATTTGTGATGCTGCTAGGCGGATTTGATGTAGTACTAGGAATGGATTGCTTAGCAGCCTATGAGGCAAATATCATGTGTTGCAAGAAGATGATTCGATTAATCACGCCCAATGGAAGTTTGGTGATGGTCTACGATAATCGCGTCACTACGGTACCGAGGTGATTTCGATGGCGGTGGCAAAGAAGTGCATGATACGGGGATGTAGTACCTACCTGGCTTACATAAAGGATGTGGACGCGTCAGTACCATAATTATCTGATGCACCTGTTGTGTGTGACTTTCCGGACGTGTTCCAGAAGACTTACCAGGTGTGCCACCGGATTGCGAGATTGAGTTTCAGATTGATCTGATACCTGATGCTCAACCCGTTGCCAAAGCACCATACCAATTAGCTCCGACTGAGATAAAGAAACTAATGGTTCAAATGCATGAGTTGATGGAAAAAGGGTTCATCTGACCGAGCATCTCTCCTCGGGGTGCTCCGGTCTTGTTTGTTAAGAAGAAGGACGGTAGTATGAGGATGTGTATAGACTACCGAGAGTTAAACAAGTTAACGGTGAAGAACCGATATCCCTTACCGAGAATTGACGACTTGTTCGATCAACTCTAAGGTGCCAGTTGGTTCTCAAGGATAGATCTCCGATCTGCCTATCATCAGCTGAAGGTGAAGGAGCAAGATATTCCTAAGACAGCTTGTCGCAGGCGTTATGGACACTACGAGTTTCTCGTTATGTCTTTCGGTCTAACTAACGCGCCAGCTGCCTTATGGATTTAAAGAGCCGAGTGTGTCGAACGATGTTGGATAAGTCAATGATCGTGTTTATTGATAATATCCTGGTTTATTCAAAGAGTGAAGAAGAACATGTTGGCCACATACTTGAAGTGTTAGAGACACTTAGGTGGTGTTTGTTTTTTTGAAAAAGAGCTTCTAAAGCTCTTTTGTCCGCGCCAAAAAGAGGTGGGCAGATGTTTCAGGTCTGCAGAGTGTTTGTTTTTTTGAAGACGTTTCATTAAAAAACGTCTGCGTGACCTCTTCTTGGAGAAGAGGTGGACTAATGTCTTCACACCTCTTCTAACCTCTTCACATTTCATTTCAACCCTACTACTTCTCTTC
>BJCO01000128.1:0-21209 GCA_018326465.1 Flaveria floridana | reverse complement strand
TGATGTTGTTTTACATAGTTCTAAGTCAATAAGAACTTAGAAATATGTTTAACTTAGTCATGTGGACATTCATGCTAATGGATCATACTTATGGCCCATATGCATGAATGAACCATGCTTATGGACCAGTCGCACGACTGAACCAGGTGAACGGATCAGTCGTATGATTGAGACATAAGATTGGTTCAATCGCACGACTGAACCTTCAGTCGTGCGTATGAGTCAACTGCATGCTTCAGTCGCACGACTGAACCATGCTAATGGTTCAATCGTACGAATGAACACTGAAAACCTATAAATACTACATAATTCGTGAAAAAACAAAAACACTTCATAATACTTCGTATACTTTCGTACCCTAGCCGTCTAGAGCGTCCCAAGTCGCAAATACAAGTTCATAGTTCGTTCCTGATCGATTCCAATCTGGTCTTAACATTTGTTTCATCGTTAGATCGATCGGGTTATTCGTTCTCACTGATTGTATCACCAATCAAATAGAATTCCACGCTATTTGATCTGGTTTCACGCAGAATCAGTTAGTACTCCGTACGTACACGGTCCTAATTTTTCATCTATTGTTTATTTTAGTAATCATGTTTTGATTTATAAACAACCAACAAATAAAAACAAATAAGCATGATTTTATTAATACTAAAACATAAATACAAAATTATTTCCAACAACAATTTTCATTTGAGTATTATGAATCTGGTGAGTGCTCCCCTGGATTGGGACTAAAGTTGTGTGTTATTTCTACTTTTTTCCGGGACTGTCATAAACATAAGCACTTTTCAGTACTTCAGAGTCTTTATTTTTCTCCGGGTTCATCTGCGGGATCATCTCTGGGTTCATCTCCGGTTCTTTATCTGGTTGAGGACGGTCACACGATGTCTATAATATTGAAAATAGATAGAATATTCAAACATTTTAGTATTAAAAATAGATAGAATATTCAAACATTTTAGTAAATAACCAAAAGGTCAAAAGTCAAAGTTTATAATATAATCTTACACATATTAACGTATCGATCTTGAAAAAATACCGATACTCTGTTTTACCACCGTAACGGAAGCAGTTCTCACCAGAACTCAAACTTATTAAACCTTTGTTAGTAGTTGAAGCAGAAGAATCATTGACAATGGTAGAAGGTGAAGAGTTTTTGGTATTGGATGAAGAAGATGAAGATGAATCCATTATATTGGATGAAGGGTTTTGATATGTGTTATGAAAATGAGGAGAAGAGTGAAGAGAAATGAATTAGAAGGTATGATATATATAGGAGGATTTGAGTTGATATAACTTACGAGAGGTTCCACTAACAAATAAAAAAGATACAACTTTATTAACTTCAATAAAAATACACATAATAATAGTTCTTAAAAAATATAAAGCAGAAAATCATGGATGCGAGTCTGGACACGCATTCATGTTGTGACCCGTCTGTCTACATATAGAACATCTACGTATAACATGTTTATCTGGATGACAACGAACATCCATTTCTTTATGTATCCTATGGGTGCATCGCCTACCTCATTTCGTGGTAATCTTTGATGGATCTCCTCTAATCCTCTAACCTGGATCCGTCCAATAATCAGGGTGATGAAGCGGGTGAAAATCCCCATTATATTGTTCTTGATAAACTGCAGTATTGTATACCAGGTGCACAGTAGTAAGAAAAGATAAACCTCTCTGTCGACATACCGCAATTGCATGTGAGCATGGGAATCTTTGTATTTGCCACTTATCACATGTACAGGTTCTTTCTGTGAATTCCACAGTATAATCATTTTCACCCACTTCATTTGTATATAGCTTTGACATAACCCTGTACCTTGCCTCTCTGTAATCAAACTCCGTTATCACATGTTCCTGTGAAGTGATATCACGACCATGAAACAAACATCACATACGAGGGGGTAACGGTGTGTTGCAAGTCGTTGCAATCTCGTTGTGGATTTTGAATTGTTCAATGGTTTTCTCAAACGTGCAATCAATAATAGCTTTTATTGGCAAAAGTCTCACCCCTCGCAATGTGTTGTTAAAACTTTTAGAAATGTTTGTCGTTAGGTTACCCCACCGACGTTGGTTTTTGTCATGTAGAAGCGTCCATCTTCTTTCTTTAATGGCTTTTAAATAATTCCATGCTTCCAGATTGACGCTTTCTATTTGACTGACAAAGTAGTCATACTTCCTTTGTTAGGTGGCACTGCCGATTAACCAACAAACTTTTTTCAAATTGGAAACCTTGAATTTATTTATAAAATTGCTACAAACTTGTCGGAGACAAAAACGATGAACTGTGTGGGATTTCGGGTCTTCAAGGGAGTTCATTGCATCCATGATTCCTTTGTGTCTATCGGAGATAACATACAATTTTTCCCCGTACCCACAAGGTTATGAGTAACTCCAATGTGAGACCAAAACTGTTGTAAAAACCAACTCCAACTTTCAGTTGTCTCTTCATCCACAATTGCATATACTACCGGTACTACGTAGTTGTTTGCATTTTTAGTAACAACAATCAACATTTTAGCATGGTAGGATCCTTTCAAGAAGGTCCCGTCGACACATATAATAGGCTGACAATCCTTGAATGTCTTGATTATCGAACCAAATGCCCAGAACACGTATTTAAACATATAGCATTATGAAGAACTGGTTGCATCATGTAACCATTCCATAACAGTATGGTTCTTTTCTTGTAGTGCGTTGATGTACTTAGGTAATTCTTCAAAATTACTATCTAAAGTACCGTAAATATTATTAATAGCAGCCTTTCAAGTACGCCATGCCTTGTTATATGATACGTCAACATTGAGGGTGTTATATGTGCTTGAATTTGTTTGACGGGAAAATTAACATCTTGGCGAATAAAGTGGATGATCCGAGTTACAATATTTCACGATTTCAACCCTCTGTTATTGTTGCTAATTACTAAAGCAGTTGTTTGCATTCACCCATCTTGAAATTCGCCACATGGTATGATGGGTGGGTTTAGTAGCATACAAAAACCAACTACATGAAGGACCAGTGGGAAAATCACTTTTGTACTTATGGTTGGTGGTGTAGCTTTTTGCTCTATAAGTTTTAGCTATACTTTCAACCACAAAAGGTTCCCTATTATGTGTAACATTCCATAGCTGCATCGCATACTTGAGTTCAGCTTTTGATCTAAAATACATACCAACACGAATTTCTTTTGAATCCTTATTCCATATATCCATATGGTCTTTATCATCAAAATCAGCAGCCCATAACCTCGTAATTGTTGCGGATCTTCGGAATAGTTCACATCCCCGTAGGATACTACTACATTAGCCACAGAATTGTTGTGGTCTGCAATTCCGTATACGTCTTCATCGTTAGTTGATTCATCATGCGATGGAACTGATTCAGTATCTTACGATATGTCATCATCCGAGTTATCAAACCCTCCGTTGTCATCGTCATTGAATCAACATTTGATTGCTGAGTTATAAAATATTACGGGTTGAAGTACCATGACGAACGGGCTTCATGATCATTTTAAGTTACTTTGCCCTGATACGTTGTAATTGTTTGTTCAGGTGCCTCTGATACAGAAAATTCGCTTACTGGAACCATACATTTGGATTGTTGGACGGATGGTATTCGTTGGAAAATAACATGAATATTTCCAAGGAAATTTTCAATATTATCTGCCAAATGATATAATATCTCAAGACTTGAATCGTTAAAAATTTTAGAAGTTTGAGAAAACACACTATACGTGTAAAATAAATTTGAATTTCAAATTATAATACTCTCTTTCAACTTGAAGATGACCGTAAATGAAATCAACAAATGATACGTATGACATTCTTTGGTGAAGAACAACAGTGGTACTTCGGGTTAAAGCATCACATATAATATTTCCATTCATAAAGGAAACATCACCACCCTAATACAACTGTAGAAAATAAGATGGAGACATACTGAAAGTTATGTTTTATAATGAACTCAATTGAGAAATATATTTTTTGTAAATGAGAATGAAGATTTGGATGAAAATATTAAGATGATTACAAAGCTGATATATAAGGGTGATTAAACATGGTAGGTAGTGTTGTGTGGATGAAACATGTTGAAAAACTGAATAAATACGTAGGTTGGTAAATTGTGTGGTGGTGTGCAATGGGGGCCAGAACTCGCCGACCCGACTGGCGGGTTCCGTGGCTTTAGCTACTACCCGCCACCCGTGATGGCGGGTTCTGGGTTTCGGGTACTTCTCGCCACCGCCAATGGTGGGTTCTGGGAATTGCGTACTACCCGCCGCCCACGCTGGTGGGTTCTGTGAAACCCGTGAAAAATTTGCAAAACCCGCCTACCATAATGGCGGGTACCCTTCTTCCCCAATTTTTTCAAGAGAAACCCTTCATGTCAATCATTTTTTAAAAATTATCCCATTTTCAAAAAAAAATCTCCAAGGGCATAACAACTCCGTAAAAACAATCGAAACCAATTAAATTTTCACGTAAGAATGAACTAAATGAAAAACAAATCATAGTATACTATTTATTTAAATTATTAATAATATTAAGGTTAAGCAACTCAAAGATAGCGAGATTCAAAACTAAAGTCGATATAATCATGAAAATCAAGGTATATTTTTCAAATAAATATTAGATTCATATATGTTACACAAACATATCATAAATGATATGATGAGTTAAAATAAAATTGATTGAATACACTTCCATGTACCGATAACAAGTTTATTTGTGTAAACTTTGTATGATGCAACTTTATTGACATGAATTGCTAGAGATTCATACTTTCATAGTGATATTGTGTTGTAAAACGAGCGAAAAAGCAAAAATTGCAAGAATAATGTAAAAGAGAGATATTTTTTTTCTTTTATCAAGTGTGCATCATAAATGATGTATAATAAATAATTTTGTTTTGAACGGCCAACGAATAATTTTTAAGTCCGGTCACTCAGCTAAACCCATTGGCGAAAGACCACCCACGCCCGCAAACACACAGCGTTGGTAACCCGGCTCGCCCACCATTCCAAGGGAAACCCATCATCAAAAGGCCCACTGTGGTAAAACCCTTGACCCACTTGAAGTATATTGCACCTAGTGAGACTCCAACACATGTCCTCCGATTTGAAAAGTCATGGGTGCCTACTCCTAAAACAGTTAATCTAGGACTCATTGACACAATAAATAATATATGTAATATATGGGGGAATGAAACCTAACTTAAAACTCTAACAAAGTTAGGATAACAGAATAAATAGTAGATCTAGACAAGCATGTCTATAAATTTTACAAAAAATTACTAATGACCACAATAAATTTTATTTATTTATTATTGTATGAAAACAAAAAAAAATGAAAATAGACAAGCCTAAACACTCCAAATTTAGTAGTCGGTTTATGGGCTTTATAAAAATGGTTTTCCAAAGAAGTTTGAGTTATAATCAAATGAGGTAATGCATAAAAGAGGCTTTAAAAGTTTTCCAAACAGAAAAACCAAACATGCTGCTCAAGCTTTACATGACTCTCCTAATCACACTCTTAATCCTCCATAAATACCAATACAATCTCTTCTCCTCATAGAAACATGGAGATGAGCCAAGAGCCGGTTGCAATGGCCACGGTGGCACCGAGGGCGCCAGTGACTGCTCAACGTCCTGTTCGGACTGACCTCGAATCGTTCATTCCTAAGCCATGTAAGTCTTGATTTGTTCATTCATGATTGGTGAATTAGCGCTATGGTTGGGCTAAACGAGTGTTATTCCCTAGACATGGCTAGAGCCATGGTCGCACCAGACATGGAACATCCCGATGGTACACCAGAACACATGGCTCGAGGAATGAGCGTCCTTCAACAACATATAGCCTTCTTTGATCAAGACAAGAACGACATCGTTTATCCTTGGGAGACTTACACCGGTAACTAACCAATGTTATACATATGATTTGTTTTCTTGCATGACATCTTCTAACTGTATGCTTCATGGGACATGTAGGAATGCGTAAAATCGGGTTCAATGTCGTGATTTCCCTGCTGGCTGCATTTATTATCAATACGGGGTTGAGTTATCCCACTCTTCCCGTACGTTCTGCATCTTCCTCCAATCTTATCTGCATTCACACTTTAACTTTAGTTCGATATAAAGGACAGACCTAGAGTTCGAGGCTTTCACATGCACAAGGCCTAGGCGGGTCGGACCAACTTGGGCCTTACGAACGCCTTATACACTGCATTTATGTTGCCTCCGCACGTAATATTAGTTTGATCTAATTTTATTTTGTAGGGGTGGTTTCCTTCGCCTTTATTCCCTATATACATCAATAACATACACAAGTCAAAACATGGAAGTGATACCGGGACTTACGACACCGAAGGAAGGTTTAGAACTTACTTATACGGTCGTGGATGATTGAACCTTCATATCAAGATCGCTTGTTCATACATTTGGTATAACTAAGGTTTATTGCTCTTCTCTGCTCAAGCTAAAACCTTAATGTTGCAGGTACATGCCAATGCAGTTTGAGAATATTTTTAGCAAGTATGCGAAAACAAAGCCAGACAAGCTCACATTTGCAGAGATTTGGAACATGACAGAAGGAAATCGACTAGCATTTGATATCTTCGGATGGTTCGTTCAAACAAGTTGCTCTTAGACTAAAACTTTTATTCTATAACATTACATCGAGGAATATTCATTTCTTGATTCAAAGTCAGAGTCGCTTCAATTTTGATATTTATTTGTGTTAAAGATATCAACCGTAACCTTAATAAACAAACCAATAGAATAATTTATTATGAGTTAAATGAGTTAACCGAACACGGTACGTGTAATTAAACAAGATAAACGGATCAACCTAAACACAACCACTTTACTAGACTTGCTAGACATAACAACCAAGTTTTGGTCAAAACAAGAATGAGAGGAGAAGACATCAACACCGTCATTAAAGAGTTTTTGCAATCATTTGTTATGTTTTATAGTTAGTTGATAAGAATGGTAACTTTATGTGGTTGTAACACAGGACTGCTGCTAAGTTGGAGTGGGCTATCTTGTATGCACTTGCCAAGGACGAGGAAGGTATGCTGTCGAAGGAGGCGGTTAGGGGCTGCTTTGATGGCAGCTTGTTTGACTACTATGCCAAAATTAACAAAGCCTCACACAAGACGACATCCTGAACAACGCATGTTGAACTAATAAAGTGGTTATTCTCGCTCTTCTCGACAATGTTAATGACTTGATCTAATCATATCATCAGAAGATCTCCAGATTATAGGATAGTCCATCTACATGATCTGTTGCACCTGATAATCATGACCTGTTCTTCAAGAATTGGTTGATTTGGATAACTTTTGTTTGTTAAATGGACTGATTTGACCAATCAAATTATATAGAAGGTCAATGATCACTCTTATTAAACTTGCTAACTGGAACGAAACAAAATGGGCTACCACCTACAGGTCATCACCGCCACCGTCATCATATGACCACCACCACCTCCACCGTCTGTTTGCTAAAAAAATAGTTGGTTGTTTTTGACGTATAGTTTGTCCTCACCTTTCCGCCCATTTTGATAGGCTTAAATCTATAGACCACTCAACAAAATCCCTGAAAGTTCAATAACTATACTATATAATATATATGATCATTCTACCAACAGCCTATTCTAAGCCCTGCTACATTCAAAGACAAGTTATCATACTTGTTTTCCTCTAGAACACAAAGGTTGTCTGTGTAAACTGTGAAAATCCATCTTAATAACTTTTATTAGAGATTTCATATAGTCCGTGATAGATCGTCTCAATTATATGCACAACAAAAAACATCTTATCAAAATAATACAAGGGCTATGTAACGAAAAGAAAGTCAAAAGTGCAATGGTCTAACTTGTTTTTTCTTCATTTTCTCGTTCAATCTTTCTTGTAAATTAGTGTCGGGTATTCAGGATTCCACATATTGTTCTCCACATAGTCAATAAGTTCATCCTGCAAAATACATGGTGGTGTGTAAACCGACTTTTGAAATAAATATATTGTATTTGGTTAAGTTATGAGGATACCTTATTTAGCTTACGAAGCTCGCGAGCATCCATTTCACGATAACCTTCTGCTAGATCTTCTTCAATTGCTTCACTAATTACAGCAGCAGCTACCTGCTTTGTTATATCACGAATGCTGTGGCACAAAAATGACAAATAAAACTGTTATAATTGTTTTTTTGTTATATCACGAGTTAATTCGTATCTATACCTTGATATTGAAGGGTATATAATTCCTTTGAGGACCTCCTCTTTGGTCATATATCCTGCTAAACTGTTGTTATAATTCAAGAAAAAACTTAAGTTAAAGAATGTTGACAGTCGACATATTAAAAACAATCAACTAGCAAAACTAACTCCGCTTTAATAAATTTAGATAATTACCACTCAGCTGCAGCCTGTAGCATGCCATCTGAGACTACTCTAGAGCCAGATAGAAGAGTACCGAGACCAATGCTGCAGCATTTAGTAAAGATTAGAATAAAATCATACATGAAGTAAAAGAAACTTGAAAAAAGTTACTGAAGATAAGAACTTACCCTGGGAAAAGATACATATTGTTTCCCTGATTGCAATGGCCAATATGTCCATTTCCTGTGGCAATAAAAATAAATGAATGTTCAAAGATAAGTCTTCCCAACAAACTTGTTTGAAATGAAATTGTTTCAATTCTAAAAGTAAAATCGTGAAAAATAAGAAGACAAACCGAGATCCACATCAGCAAACGGGCTTCCACTTGCATAAACAACATTTTCTCCCACAATTGAAAATGCTTCTTCAGGGGTGCATTCAGCTGTCATGAACAAATATAAAAGTAAATATAAGAAATCATGTGTAAATGTCAAGTTGTTAATGTAATACCAACATACCATTGGTTGTGGGATTTGACATTGCAAATATTGCTGGTCTTGTTGAAGTTGACCCTTTAAGTGCTTCCAATACCTATATTCAGAGTGCAGTTTAATTAACACAAAATTACACGAAACTACGAAAGAGAGCATAATCAGTGTATTAATTAATAAAATTTTAAACAATACCTCCTTAGAAAATAAACCTCCAACTGCAGACAACCCAAGGAGTACATCAGGTTTTACTTCCCGAACCTGATCAATGATATCCAACATTTGATCAATGAATAGTATTAAAAAAGAAGATAAATGCAATAAGGATTAAGAATTCAAACACACCACTTCTACAAGACTGGCCCCTTCCTTCAACCCTTGGCGGCCAGTCTCTTTGGTCTTTCTTGCAAACGGTTTTGCATCTTCATCAATATTTTCACGCTCCTCTGTTACCAAACCCTAATTCATCCCCAAATAACAAACCATATGAGAACTTATGTGGTGCATGTTTGTAATCATAAATAATTATTTAGCTAATGATATGCTTACGTTAGCATCAACAACCCAAAACTGACTCCCCGCACTCTCATATGCCAATTCATTATTTCCCAACATTCTTGCCATTGTTTTCCTAGCAGCATTCAGTACCCCAATTCCTGCACTGCAATATTTGCAGTCTCATATTTATTATTTTGCTTTTTTTATGATGAAATAATTAAAAAATACCAAAATAAATTATACAAACCTTCCAGCACCGGCGACAACAATTTTTTGTTTTGGAAAGTCGATCATTGGCTTTCCTTGTGCTCTCACAGCTCCAAGTAGACCAGCAATTGCAACTCCAGCTGTTCCCTGCAACAAAAATAAAAATTTAACAATTTTCTTTCGACTAAGCACGTCAAGATGATGGGAGTTGTATCAATTGTTTACCTGCACGTCATCATTAAACATTCTGTAGCTGTTTCTATAGCGTTGCAGTAACTTGAAGGCCCACTTGCTTTGAAAATCTTCAAACTAATATTAAAATTGAACATTCATGAGAAAAATGTTGAATACAAAAGATCATTTCACCCCTGCAAATGCATCCCATGTAAAAAATTAACACAACACACAATAATCTAGAAGAAATGATTACCTGTACTATAACATGCGGCCAACGAGTAAAGACAGCTTCCATAAACTCATCAATAACAGCAAGATACTCCTCACCATCAAGACGGTGTTGTTGCAATCCCAAATCTATACAAATGAAATAGGGTAACATTTAGTAGTGTTGTAAAAATCGGACTAGTCGGCCGATTAATCGCCGACTAGTCGGCAATCGGTGGTTCACCGATTGGATTTCCCCTAATCGGCAACATTAATCGCTAGTCGGCAAAATTGGTCCAAATCGGGAAAAAATCGGCACTAATCGGACCTAGTCGGCTGTTAATCGGCCTTTATTCTGCATTTTTGCAGAATCCGGCGAGATTCCGGAGAGATTCCGGCGAAGTTCAAAAATTCCGGCGAAAATTTTGAAATTCGGCCAAATTTGTTTATATATATATAAAACTAAACATATTTATAAAAATTACATATAAAAATGTGTATTTATATATATAAAAATGAAAATTATATATAAAAATTCCAAACCGATTAATCTCGATTAATCCCTAGTCCCCACCTCGCCGCCCGACTAGCGCCTAGCGATTTTTACAACATTGACATTTAAGAAATTTTTTTTAAATTTTTTTGTATCCTATCCCAATTATTTATTAAAAAAATTTTGGTCAATAAATATAAGAATATATCAAAAGCATACATAGGGGGTCTTTAAGAAGGGCCTCATTGTTGGTTCCAACATCAATCATTATAGGGAGCACCTGTAACAACAGAGAAAATGTCAAACTTAGAAAGAAGAAATATATGTCGGGAAAGACAAAATGGAAGTAAAGATGCACTTGTTTATTTGGTTAACTATGGAAGTAGTTATATAAATATCTTGAGAAAATCATAAAAGAAGCGAGAAATGCTATAATTACTCTTTGAGGGTTTATTCCTGCAGCAGCAACATATAAATCTAATTTTCCAATTGCAATACCAATACCCTGAACTCCAAGATCACCAAGACCTAATATTCTGCTTCCATCAGTAACAACAATCATATCAACCTACATAAAATAAGATGAGCCACATTCATTTTGTTGTTAAGGCCTTTTCATAATAATAACTTGCAAAAACAGTAACTAATTATACATAAACAGAAGTAACACAGACCTGTTCAGCAGGCCAATTATAAACCATTGACATCATCTCTCCGCGGTCAGCAGCACTAAAATACATCCCCCTTGGCCTTCTAAACAACCCACCGTATTTCTGGCAAACAAGTCCCACTGTGGGAGTGTATACTATAGGGGCATATTCCTCGATTTTGGCAATTAGAACCTGACATGTATAAGCATTGAGACGTGTGTTCAAAATGCACATTCATTTTTAATTCTTGGGGCCTTATGTGTATATTTGTTTAATATATTTACCGGTAATTAGAACGAAGTATGCAAACTTAAGCCTCAAAAACGGCTCACCTTATAGTACATTGTCTCATTTCTGTCATGTAGCCTGTTAAGTATTCGCCACTTCGCCAAAGAATTTGTATCGGATGGTCCATCCCTAGCGTTTACCTCAAGTCTCTTCAGGTCAGTCACTGTGAATTTAACAAATTAATTTCAAATATAATTCACGCAAATAAGCAGTTCCTGATGTACGCAGTTCCTTTATGAGATAAAGACAAATAGATGTCTATTTTCATCGTTTTCTTGTTCAATTTACATTCCTGTGCAAGTACCATGGTATACCCACCGACCACAAGCTGCATATTTTGTTTGACTAAATTTCACTACTTCAACACACTTCATAACATATTTTACTGAACCAATTTCACTCACCGAACAAAAATACACAACGTAAGTAGTTATTGATTTAACAAGTATCTTCAAAACCCAAAAGACGTCAGATTAATGAATTAGTGCCTTAGTCCCTCTCTACAAAAAAACAAATGAGACGCTTAATGTTACGGGAAAGAATTATTGAAGTAAGGAATTAGACGGAAACCAATGACACGGTGAATCAATTAGATTTTATCTCTCAGACCAATCTACTATGAAAGTTACAAAGATTTGAAAGCAATACAAATTCTAGAGAAACTTATGGAAAAGTATGTTGGTTTTGTGAAGTCTTTGGGCTTGGGTCCATGTCTAGTTTTCTTGTTCATTAAGTTGAAAACCCTAATTAGTCTCTCTCTATATATATATCCATGTCATGTATTTATAATCTTTGTACTGAGCAACTAAAGAGAACCCTAGTTGCAGCACGTGGACGTAGGTCACACCGACCGAACCACGTTAAATCCTTGTGTTGTTTATTTTCTGTAAACTGCGTGATAATCGTTTGTGCGTGTTCGTGTGTTGGTTCCGCTACGCCGCTTGAATCCTAACAAGTGGTCTCAAAGCCCTAACAAGTGGTCTCAAAGCTTTGGCTCGTTGTTAACACACGGTTGTTACACTAGTATTGATTCGTAGGGGTTTTTGGTCGAATTAAACCTTGGAGCCATCGGTGATTTTCTGTTCAAAATTTTGTATTCAATTTTATAAGCTATTGTGGCCATGCCATTTGTGCGCTTGGAATTGTAATCAACAAAAAAAAGGAAGAGGAAAGTTTATATCTTGGAGTTCGTGCAAAGGAAAAAAAAGTATTTGCTTTCTGGTGCTTACAACCAAAGTCAAAAAATTTTTTACTGCTTAGGGTGTACGACTAAAGGTAAAGAATCAAGTCCTTTTGTTTTTTGTTTTGATTAAGATTAGGTCGAGTTGATTGATTGTTGGCTACAAGGTGGTTTGATCAAGACTGAGTATCAAGTTAAAACTTTTTGAGCCGTAGGGTTTAATGAATAACCCTTGAAGTCGTCTGCTAAAAATTAGGGTTTTGTGTTTTTTCAAGTTTCTTTTTTTTTTTGACGGATTATTATCAACTATTTGGGGACCGTGTTTTGTGAAAAAAAAAAGTATTTTCGGGTTTAGATTTGTCTGCAAAGGTTTTTTGTAGGAGCAAATTGATCAATTGACAATGTTCAGTAGAACAGTCGTCAAGTTCAGGCCCATGTCCTTACTGTGTCTGTTCACTGTTTCGATTTGCTTCTTGTTTGTTGTTTGAGATGGGTAAAGACGGGAAGGTTGTGATCGAGAAATTTAACGGTTCTGATTTCAGTTGTTGGAATATGCAAGTAGAAACATTGTTATGTCAAAAGGATTTGGATATGGTACCAGGAGAAAAACCTGTGAAAATAGAACAAGCTGATTGTGAATCAAAGGACAAAAAGGCTTGTGCGGTTATTACATTGGTTTTGACGAAAAATGTTGCTTTTAACGTTTGTTAAGGAAACCACGGCTCGTGGTATGATGTTTGCTTTGTCAAATATGTATGAAAAACCGTTTACGGTATATAAGGTGTTCTTGATTCGGGAGCTGGTGAACACAAGGATGAAAGAAGGAAGCTCAGTGACCGGTCACATCAACAATTTTAATTCAATCTTAACAAGAGTTGTATATGTTGGAATTAAGTTTGATGATGAAGTTCAGGCTCTACTATTGTTGTCGTCTCTGCCTGATAGTTGGTCAACTGTGACTGCAATTTCAAGTTTTGTGGGGACTAAGGGTTTCACTATTAATGGTATTCGGAATCTAATTATGGGTGAAGATATCAGGAAGAAAAAACTCAAGTGAATCATCAAATAGTGAGTTGTTAAATTTTGGCAGGGGTTGGGGTAATTACGAGAACAATGGGAGTCGGGTAAGGAGTTCATCTAAACCTAGGAAGAATGTGAAGTACTGGAGCTGTAATGAGGTGGGACACGTTACGAGTCAGTGTCCAAACAAGAAAGAATTGAATACTGTTGCTGGGGATGTTTCTGATGATGATGATACTCAGTGTGGAAAATAGTGTGGACTTTTAAGTCATAGATCCAAGGGCTTCGTTTCATGCCATGGACAACGGGAAAACGATGATGAATCTAAAACATGGTCATTTTAGAAGGGTATGGTGATAGAACCTAGTCGGCTTGATTGAATTAAAAACGAGTACAAAACAGTGTAGTCCTGTTCGAGATGGCCTGATCTCCCTAATACAAACCAGATCTTCAAATGCTAATCTCTCTACCTCAATTAGATCAGAAAATCAGATACGTAAATGAAAATTAAACAGTTACTCCTAATATTCAGCCACTTCCCCACTACCCTGCAGTTTCTACTTGACTAGGACACACTTGACTAGGACACACTTGACTGGTTGACTGGGTCATGGGTCTCCACGAGTCCAATTTCCACGAGGCCAATTGGGTTTATTTGCCCCATTGGATATGTATCATACGATTAGCTAATGACGAGATACTTGAGGTGACAGGCATGGGTGATATTGATCTGGTCACTACATTGGGTACTACATGGAACCTAACGAATGTCAGGGTGATTCCGGGGCTAAAGAAGAAACTGGTTTCAGTTGGTCAGCTGGATGAACAAGGACTGGAAGTGAGGTTTGGTGGTGGTAAATGGAGGGTGATTAATGGTAATCTGGTTATTGCTCGTGGTATGAAGTGTGGGTCATTGTATATGGTTGAGGTACCTGCTGAGGGATGTATGACCGTCCCAGGTAAGCATGACAAAATCCGGCTCGCTAAATCTGGTTTTAAGAGCATTCATTTTGCAAATGTGAAGTCTGGAGCAGGGATGTTAGGTGAACGAGTTCGAAAATCTAAACCATTCAAGGGATTCGATGACGGTGGGAGCACGAGACGTGTTCTGGGTACATTTACAAAGAATCAACGGGTTTTGAAGACTACGACTGAAAAATTCTCTCATGGTGATTGTTTGCTGAATTTGGAGACTGACGGTGATACTCGATGTATCTTTGAATCCATTGGAACGTCCAAATCGGTCAAGATGGAGGATGAGTCGTTGGCGGGACTAGCCACGACTGAGTTGTAACTCGGGAGAGCTTCAACTGGCCCTTCTAGTACTTGATGATGAAGGGTCACTGCAACTAGGAGATGTGATAGAGTCTTAGCTTGTTCTTTAGGAACTGGAGGCTTGGAAGACTTGTTAAAAGATTACTGAAGTTACTAGACGACTGGGTTGCTTTGTACTTGAATAGCGGGTTAGAATTGATCACAAAGCCTTCAAGTGAGAGATTGTTGGGTTTGTGAAGGCTTTGAGTTTGGGCCTATGTTTAGTTTTCTTGTTCATTAACTTGAATACACTAATTAGTCTCTATATATATCCATGTCACGTATTTATAATCTTTGTATTGAGCAAATAAATAAAACCCTAGTTGCGACCCCTGGACGTAGGTCACACCGACCCAACCACGTTAAATCCTTGTGTCGTTTATTTTCTGTTTTCTGCGTGATAATCATTTGTGCGTGTTCGTATGTTGGTTTCGCTGCGCCGCTTGAATCCTAACAAACTATAGTGAGAGGAAGTGGAATATGCATATGGTGTTTATAGATCTTAAAAAGGCTTACAACGATGTGCTCTGTCAACTTATTTAAGCTAGGGGATTCCTCGGAGGTATATCAAGCGTTCTAGCTTGAGCGGGTGATACAGACTCCCTTCCCTACGGGGTGGGCTTTTATCGAAGCATGAGTTTGGAGTTTTGAAATAGATTTCACGAAAAACCAGATATATCCGATCTAAGAAAAAAAGACCTTGTTTCCGGGTAAGAGCATGGAAGGGGAAGGAATTCTCGACGCGAAGCCTTAAAGCGCAAAGGTTTATGAATAAGCCGTTCTAGAACCAAGTACCTTTATGGTAAATTCAGTAATGCCAACAAGGAGGACACTCAAATCACTATTGAAGGACAAGTTGTCGTGTAGACAACCAAGTTCAAGTATTTGTTAGTATTAAGCACACACAACCATAAGCAATAAAAGACACAAGATATAGCGTGGTTTAGTCTAAGCTGACCTGCGTCCATAGGTAGCAACTAGGTAATTCTTTATTAAGTGTAAATTTTGATTACAAGTACAAAACACACACACACACACACATATATATATATATAATATATTATATATATATATATATATAAAGACTAATCTAGGGTTAATAACTTCATGATCCAGAAATCACTAAATGTGTGCCGCTTAGGCCTTGTTGTCAATACGGCTATAGCGGGCGCTATAGCGCGCTCTGATGCGTACAGGCCGAAGGCCGCTACAGGGTGGTTTGCGATGTAATAGCCGAGCAATTAGCGGTCCTTTTCACTTAATCGATTAATTATAGTGGCCGATAGGGTTTTTCCTTTCACTTAATCGATCGATTATAGCGGCTCACAACCAAGCGATTCCTTTTCCTCATAGCCTCCCTCAATATCATCGGCTCCCTCATCATCCAATTCAGGATTCAGGAGGGTTATTCGACATCAATCATCTTCTCTGTTTTGTTGCGGTCTGATGAAAATCAAAAACAGTATTTTTGTTGTTGCTGGTCCTTGTCCCCTCTGTTTTGTTGTGTCGTTTACTTGTTTAATTGACTATTTGACTAATTGACTGATCATAGTTGTTGTTTAATGGAGCAATTGTTAACTTACTTGTTTTGTCTCATTCATTGATGTTGTTTAATTAATTGTGTTTTTTTGTAACTGTTAACTTTTCTTGTCTAATTTACTAATTATTAACTGACTTGGTGGTGTTAACTTAAATTTCTACTACTTTATTGTTAAAAATGCTTATTTATTGAATGTTAAACATTTCTTAAATTTTCTACTACTTTATCGCTAAACACGAAATAGCAGGCCCTATTTACCGCTATTCGCTACATAGCATATAGGTGGCTTGTCGCTATTTACCGCTATTCGCTATTGACAACTATGTGCTTAGGGCCGTCTAATCTGCGCCCTCCAGTCTACGCCTACGAACCCAACAATATTTAGGGTCATTCATCCAGATTGATGGGGACATTAATAGTGTTGTAGCTCACTGGATTGGCCCTGGTGGAAAGCAATCACGATGAGTTTGGTGCGACAAGAGGTTCCAAACAAGATTAAATAGGAAATTCAATAGGGTTGTTGTTCGTCTAGCTATGTTATACAGAACCGATCGTCAAGCCACCAAGAAGACTCAAGCACGAAAGTTGGAGGTATCAGAGATGAGGATGCTAATGTGGATAGAAAGGGAATACAAGGTTACACTGGATAAAAATGTAGTTTTCAAGATAAATTTTGGGTGGCATGCATTTCAATAAGATAAGAGAGGAGTGATTAAGATGGTGTAGGCTTGTGCAGAGGAGACAAATGATAACACTAGTTAAAATCATAGAAACTTGCGAAAGGAGGAGCAAAGGTAGGCCCTGGGACAAGCAGATTAGGCAAGATCTGCTAGACTTGCATCTCTCTCGACACATGATCGGTGATAGGATTTCATGGAGACGTTCGATAAAGGTTATAGATTTTTTGGGGAATATATAGATTTGTTAAAGCTTTTCCTACTCCTTTGTTTGCCTTCTACTTCGGGTACCTCTTGCTTCATTTTACTTATCTACACTTTATGTTATTTGTATTTTTATTCTTTAAATTTCTCAAAAAAGGTTTTCTTAAGGTGGGGGTCTTAGTGCAGCAACCTCTCTATCTCGTGGCATAAAGGAAAGATTTGTCCACATCTCACCCTCCTTAGACCCATTTAATAACTATTAATATGAGTGACATTATATTAGGTACGTTTGTTTGCTTGTTTGTATTTTGTTTATGATGTATCATTAAACAACTAATTGACCCAAGTGTAGTGGTGTTCAAAATCGAATATCCAAAATTCGAGCATCTAAAATTTCAGATGGTTGCTTTTGGTATCTGAATCCGTAACTGAAATTTCAAATATCCGCATATGCGAAATTTCAGATACGGATTCAGATACTGAAACGAATATCTGAAATTCTAAAACAAAGTATAATAAATATTATACTTCAGATATGCAATTCATATTTGCCATTTTAATTTAAAAAAAATACAACAAATATTATATTTCGTAAAAGATAGAGGAAACGAAAGTGCAAAGTTAAACACTAGTATCATATATTCAATTCATATTCACCTTTTTAATATAAAAAAATTATAATAAATTTTATATTTTAGATAGTCCGTATATCCAAACTACCCGATTTTTTAAAATTACTTATCCGCATATTAGTTAATGATTGGACATAACAATAATCTTAAGCTCGTAACATTTCTCATCGATAGGGAAATTAGAGCACTAAAGCAGCTATTACCACAAAAAAGTTGATGACTAATTTGTGTATTCACTTAAAAATCTTAGGAAGGACACATTACCCACCTAGTCCTAGTTACCCATTGTATATGTTCATATAAATGTATCATATAGTTCCTTTAAATATATCAAGCTAAAAGGACCTATCGTAAGTGATGAATTAAGCATGTGATTGCATGAACCTATAGACAAATGTTGAGTTTCAAGGGATTCATATTAGATTAGCATACATAGACCAAACTTTACGCAATAACATAGTAAAAGCTAAAAAAACCATTTAAATTAATCAACTATGGGTAACTGGTTAAATGAAAGAAGTTTAGTTGCTTACTAAAGCGTTCAATTTGCTGTTCATTGCTCATGACATTTGGAGGTAAAAGTCCACGTAGTTCAAGACGATCTCTTTCAGTCATGGAGAACGCCGTTCCCTGTTAACCAAAATTGCAAAGTTTAACCAACTGGCAATTCACATATGTCTTTGCAGCTTGAATGTAATATATAGATGCAAGAAATCCTCCTCCACACGTAAAAAAACACTAGCATCTACCAACTACAACTTCAAAACAAATTCAAGTACCATTTATAACCACGAGCAATATATCAATCAACAATGTTAGGCGTCTAAGGTGTCAACTAACAGTTCTAAGTGTGCTGTTTGACTCTGCAAATTGTACAACATAATAACATCATTATCAATGTGCATTATGCAGCACCACTTGATTACGCTTTATCTTCACTCCACATCATATACAACTACAGTTGAATCAATATCTAATCCCGATAATTTAGCTACAAAACTATCAATCTCGAACTAATAGAGATCATACGCTGCAAGATACATCAACATCAACCACTAATTTGGCATCAGAAGCAGGTTTGACTTAAACGTTACCTTGTTGAACCAGGGATCATGAAGAATATCGAGACCTTGCTTATGAACAATGGTGGGTCGATGACCTTCGATGGTGGTGAAGGATCTTGAAAGCCTGTGCTGTAAGCATCTGATCATGGACGACGACAATCGCATCTGGCGAGAGAAATTCGACATTTTTGGCTCCGGATAAGGGGGAAAATTGAAGGAATTTAGGTCACAAGTGTGCCCTAAATAATCGGGGCAGAATCTTTGGAGGTTGAAACCATAAAGTTGCTGTTTTTAGAAGGTGAAAGGTTTTCGCTACCAGCTTTCACTGACTGTCATCAACGGAATGGTGTCGGCAACATACGCTCCTACCCGTCGGGTCGGGTCGGGTCGGGTCGGGTAAATAGCGACCACACAATAATGAGAGGATATTATTTTTGGGATATGTTGCTTGCAATAAATAAGAGCGTGACCTTAAAAAATCTTGATTTTAAGTCCTCGTTTGTAAATATTATGAAATCGTGTTAATATGAGCAAATATAGTAGTTTGAACTTTGAACCTTAAGTTTAGCTATTTTAAATGATGCTTGAAGGTTTATTAGGCAGGTAACATTTTGTCTTAGAAATTATATTTTTTATAAGATAAAATTAAAATTAAACTATTATTTAAATATAGTTGAGAGATATCCGGAATAAAGTATAAACCTATGCGGCTTTTGGAGTGTTCGATGCATTGATTTCTTCTTCATGATTTTGACTTAACCCAACATACAAAATGTAGAATGAACATATGTAGGGTGAAAAGAGCTCGAAAACCCAAGAAATATGAAAAGGCACGTTTGTTGGGAAATAGGTTATCAGGTTGAAGATATCTTGTAACATAAAACTTTTGGCGTTTGCTTAACACCGTAAAAGAACTAAAAACATGATAAGGTCAAGTTGAATCAGCAAAGTGTGGGAGGTTATGTTATATAAATTGACTTAGATAATCCTATGGAGAAATATGTTTTTAGCATCGATATACCTAATAATCCAACCACAAAAGAAAATAATGGATAATACCAATCTTGTAGTGGTAGGTTCACAACCGGGATAAATGTATCAAAGTAATCGGTCCTTTGTGTAATGAATGTTCTTGGTAACAAGTCAGTCTTTATATTGACCAATGGCGTATCCTAATCATATAGATCTACTTACACCCAACTATGTTGATATCTCGGGGAGTTGACACCGATACCCAACTACGATTAGGTGTTAAGCAATAATCTTCTACTCCTAATCATATAGATCTACTTAAACCCTCTATCATTTACTTGTCTTATCACTCTAATACATTGTATATTCATTTCATACTCCTGATTCTTTTATCTATTACTAGTCTAACCATCCGTGTGTTACACGAGTTGAAATAATTAAATTTAAAATAAATAAATATATAAATTATGAGGGACAATAAATAAGTTTATAATATATACACATGTGAAGATCGATTAAATAAATATGTATACATGTAAATTAAATGAAAGAATTAAATACATAGAAAAACAATATTAACGTTTATACATATCTAAAAACTTTTTTGTATACAAATCTTTAACCGGATTCAATAAACAACTTCTCAAATTTAAGAAATAATATTTTTTAAGTATTCCCCTATATTGTAGTGCCCTATAATTAAAAATGTAAAAAATAAGAATATATATCAGATATATTTTATAAGATAAATATTAAAACAATAAGATAACAATTCTATTAGTTAAATAATACCTCAACCTCAACAACCTTAATAGACTAAGTTTCTATGGAATTATTATACATTGACTGCCTTAATAAATGAATGACAACGTGATATTCCAAGATCCTTTAAGAAAGTTAATACTAAACCTGATCATGTCCTGATGAGCAATACAATTTGATGGTTTATCACTAACGTATAAACTCGTATACATAAATAAAAAATAAACTAATTGAGGTTTATTGTCACTAACACTGTCACTGTCACTGTCACTGTCACTGTCACTGTCACTGTCACTGTCACTGTCACTGTCACTTTCATTTTCACTGTCACTGTCACTGTCACTGTCACTGTCACTGTCACTGTCACTGTCACTGTCACTGTCACTGTCACTGTCACTGTCACTGTCACTGTCACTGTCACTGTCACTGTCACTGTCACT